>BLSH010129786.1:2174306-2184978 GCA_018402905.1 Glandirana rugosa | reverse complement strand
CATATATACACACACACATATATACACACACACATATATACACACACACATATATACACACACACATATATACACACACACATATATACACACACACATATATACACACACACATACACACATTTGAGGCGATTAGCAGGGGTTCCGACCCGGGTTTTGCCGGCCACCATGGCAGAGCTGGTTCCGGCCCGGACTTTCTGGTCCACTCAAACCCCTCTCCACCTGCATTTAATGATCAGGAAGAGATCTCACTTGAGCTTGATCCTGGATCTCAGAGGGAGAAAGCTGAGAGAGCTCTGTGTTCTAAATTGGATTCTAAGAATAAGGTTTGCAATGTGCTTTTGTTTTGTGGGTGTCGGGCACACTGTATAGAGAGGAATCTGTTTAGTGTAGCGCCAGACGGCAAGATTTTGTTTTCTGTTTTTGTGTTTTGAATTTGCAAAGCTGTAAAAAAAATAAATCTACCAAGCCGCCAGACTTTAAAGAGACTGACATCCATGCTGAACCTTTTCCCCTGAAAAGTGATCCCCACGAGCTAATCTCCCACAATATATATATATATATATATATATATATATATATATATATATATATATATATTTTTTTTTTTTTTTTTTTTATTACACATATATACACACACACTCCATACATAACCATACAATCCCATATACATTCCTATTTCCAGTCCCATTCCTTAAAAACAGCCTAAGTAGGGATCATCAGGTTATAGTACTTTTATACATTACTGTATTTTTTGCAATATGGTTTCCATTTCAAACTCCATTTTCAAATTTGGATCATTTGTGCTCCAGTTTCAGACTCATTGAAATTCGTTACTTTAGTGATTTGGAAATTCGGATACATCAGAATCGCCGAACAAAAAATTTGCCTGAATTTTTGTTTCGTAGTGAATTTGCGAGCACAGCACAGAACCGCCCAGGCTATGGTGATTTATATAATCGTATAATCTGTAAGATCTGTAATTAGTAAGCATCTCAGTCCAGGAAGCAAATGGTGACTCTGGATGATGCCTAACCAAAATATGGCGCCATTCTTTTGGAGTAAAAAAAAAACAGAAGGGAAAGCAAAGTGATCTCATATGGAGAAGGGTTACACCTACACATTACTTATGCATGCAATATAACCATCTATAGGGTTAATAGATGCACTAGAAGTAGTGTAGTGGTGTTAGCAATGAATGGACACAAATTCTATATATTTTATGGTATTAAACTTTAATTTCCCGATTCGAAGCCTGCAGGGTTCAGTCTGCATTCATGACAATTATTCCTTTGTCGGGTGTACAATAGCCATAAATGAATGGAGACAGAACATAAACCTATAGAAGCTGGACGCCACTAAAAGCTCCGTCTTTTTTCTTTAGACTGGTAAGTAGATGTTAAAATGAGAATCCATTTTCTATATATGCCAACAAAACATTAAAAGCTTTCAAAGTCCAACAGCCCCGGTGAACAGATACCGGTATCGTTGCAAGCCTGGAGATAACCGAGTGCTTTCACTTGCATTGCATTTAGTTGAGCTGACAAAGAAAAACGTAACCAATTTAAGGTAATTGCAGAAAAGGCATAAAACATTATCGCGCATTTCAGCTATTCGCATAGCGGCGGCCGGTTTGGTAGGCAGTCCGCAGAGAATTAGCTTGAATAGTGTAGGACAGATGTATCCAGGAGAAACCAACCTTATATGAAATATTTTCTATGCAACATCAATTCATTTTTTATTTTTTCTAGTTACGTTTAAATTATTACGATTTTGGTAAATTAGGTTACCGATGTGGTGCTACTACTAACGTGCAGAGCGAAAAAATGTTTTGTTTACCAATTTCGTTTAGTTTTTGGAATTTGTTTAGTTTGTTTCATTTATTGGTTTTCAAATTCGATTAGAATTTTCTGAATCCAGCTAAATTCAGTTTGACCAAGCCTACGCCACGCCCCCGCCAACTCTACGCCATGCCCCCGCCAACTACGCCACGCCCCCGCCAAATTTCATTTCCACCCCAGCAAATTTCAATTCCACCAAATTCCCAAAAGTACATTTTTCGATTCGAATGAGGCCACCAAATTTTTCACATCTAGGACATGCAACATGTCCCTCCACTGGATTCCCATTGCCCAACGAATAAAATTCAAAATGCTAACAACCTACAAAGCCATTCACAATCTGTCCCAAGCTACATCACCAATCTTGATCCAAATATCACCCAAACCATCCTCTCCACTCCTCCCAAGACCTCCTGCTCTCTAGTTCCCTTGCCTTCTCTCATGCTCATCTCCAGGACTTCTCCAGAGCCTCTCCCATCCTCCGGAGCTCACTACCCCAATCTGTTCGGTTATCTCCTACTCTGTCCACTTTTAGGCGATCCCTGAAAACTCATCTCTTCAGGGAGGCCTATCCTGCCTTCCAACGGAATCTTCTACTCCCCTCATCAGTTCATCCCTCAGAGTCCCTACCTTTTGTTTCACCACCCCCCCCCCCTTAGATTGTAAGCTCACAGGAGCAGGGCCCCTCTAACCCTCTTGTTTTGAATTGTACTGTTGGTGTATTGTCTCCCTTTACATTGTAAAGCGCTGCACAAACTGTTGGCGCTATATAAATCCTGTATAGTAATAATAATATTAGTTTCCCAATTCAAATTTCATTACTTCAAGCACATTTCATTCCGTTATTTCTGAGGATTGGTTTACACTCGTTACTATTGTAATTCGGATAAATACGAACAAGAAAAAAAATTTCTGAATTTCGATTTGGACGGGAACGAGTTGCACATGTCTAAGCGCTGCCCCCGAAGGTGCCGCTGTGGATTACTCAGGTTCTTTTCCAAAACCGTGCAAAGACAGCCACAGTCCATTCACTGTGACTCAGAAATCAGTCTGGGTGATGTATTTTTGTAATTTATTGCAGAAGAAACTTGTAGCAGGAGAGGGTACAGGGATGCGGGATACTCAAACACCGAGCACAACTTGCAGAGGACACCTCTCTATAAGTAGCAGTAGCACAAGAACAGTTTGACGAGTAGTCTTGTAGGTGCACAGCTGAAGATCATGCAGGAACAATAAGGTTGTAGACTAGGACAAGCTATAGATGCACAGCTGAAGCAGAGGCGCAACTAGAACCTTCAGGGTCCTGGTGCAAGAAACCATGAAAGCCCCCCTGACCCGAGGCCCTTCCCACCAAAGCCCAGTGACGGAACGCCAGGGCCCGGTCTCAAGTGTGACCTTTGTGACCCTGGTAGTTCTGCCACTAATGTTAGTTTATTTTTAACAATTTTTTTCAGAAGCCCCATTAAAAGGAGAAGTAGGCATTTAGCGGCTGCAGGAGGAAAATGGAGGGATCGGTTCTTCTATATGCCACCGCCCCTCCTATCCAGGTGTACGAGGGGGGGGGGGGTGTCGCACAGGCCTCCTGGAGCACGGGACCTGGTCACAATTGCGGCCCCTATAGTTATGCCACTACAATGCCAACAGTATATAATGGGTCTTCAAATACATTCCTATTGGAAGAGATCAATCACCATGTGTGTTGTGTTTAGCACACATTAAAAGCACTTGCATTGACTTTTTGTTAAACTCATTGCTTTTTTTTGCTTTTTTTTACACACTGGACGTCTGACGGAAGCGCTCATCGCGCTGCTTTGGTGCTTTAGTCCAGTGGTTCTGAACCCTGTCCTCAAGCACCCCCAACAGGCCATGTTTTGGGTATTTCTCTTAGATAAAATAGCTGTCCAAAATACCAAGCCATGGACTCTGATTTAAAGCACCTGTGCAAGATAAAGGAAAACCTGCAAACATGGCCTGTTGAGGGTACTTGAGGACAGGGTTGAGAACCACTGCTTTAGTCAGTATACAGTTTCCTCCAGTCTGGATATAGGAAACAGATATTATAGAGGACCATACGAGACTAGCTGACAAATAGCTTGCATGAGAACGGGAACGTTTTTTAAAAACTCACACAGAATTTATACACTACATAAGGTGAGGCTGATCACATTATCGTATGCAAAGGCAACTGTTTACAGCAATATAATTAACCTAATTAAAGGGGTTGTAAATCCTCGCTGATTTTCACCTTAATGCATTCTAAGCATTAAGGTGAAAAACCTTTTCTACTACAGCAGCCCCCCATAGAGCCCCCGTTTTACTTACCTGACCCCAATCCTTACCACAACGGGGACGAGCCTAGCGGTCCCAGCCGCTAACTTGCTTCCTTATTGGCTAGATTGATGGCAGCAGGAGAATCCTGCTTTGTTTAGATGGATGCAACAGGACTCTGGAGTGCGCACGCATGGCTGCCCCCAGGGAAAGTGCTTTCCTGGGGGGACAATCGGAGAAGAGGAGGAGCGCCGCTGGGGGACCTCAGAAGAGGAGGATCGGGGCCACTCTGCAAAACCACTGCACAGAAGAGGTAAGTATAACATGTTTGTTATAAAAATTAACCTTTAAGCCTCGTACACACGCGCAGATTGTTGGCCAACGAAACATCCAACTTTTGTCCAAATTGGCTGTTGTGTACTGACGGTAGTCAAGTAATCGGCCAACAAACCCAAACTTAGTGACGTGTTCCGAGTGTATAAAGAGGAAGTTCAGGTGAATGATTTGTGAATTAGGAACACAGGTTACACCACCGAACACTTCCTGGATTCCGAGCATGCGTGTTTGCACTTCCAACTTTTTCTTGGCCCAACTTCTGTACACACGAGCCATGTTGGCCAAAAGTTTTCTAGTGTTGTCAGCCAACTTCTGTGGGATATTTGGAAATCGGCTGTCAAATTGTGCATACACACGATCGGATAATCGGCCAACAGGTTGATGGATTACCGGTGTTGGCAGATAATCGTACCGTGTGTTAGGGGCCTTTAGTATCACTTTAACAGCCAACATACCGTATACTATATACATTAAGTCAATTAAACAATCAGCCACCCAGACAATTTTGTGATCAGAGATCTCACTCCAGGGCAGACTTCCCGGACCCCAGTGAACAACAAAGTACATTCCACAAGAGTGTGCTAGCAGACAGACAATAGATCTTAACAAATGGGAGAGGAATACGTAACAGAACACAACACCTTAAAAAACAGAGCCCCCTGCCCAAAGTGACTCCCGACAGACAAATCACCCAATTATGGATTGGCGTTGCAGCACTTTGTGAAGAGTTGTGTAGTAACCTCCTAGGTAGGTGCTAGGGTAGTTGGAATAGTTTTTGGCCCCTCTGATTAACAGAAGAGCAGCTTGGTCGCTTTAACTGGCCTGTCTGCTTAACAGGAACCGTGATTGTTTATTTCTGCCTGCTCAGGATCCTCTGATGCTGCTCATGCTGTCTGGAGGTTCCGCGTATCCACGCAACTTAGGAAAGTTCTGGATTGTAAGTGGAAACCATTCAGATGAGCAGCACAAATATAGATGCAGCTCCAGCCAACCAAGGGGTAGGTGGCCCCTAGGCATGCTGGGTGCCTGTAATTATGTTCAGGGAGCATCTGAGCTCCTGGTCTTTTCCTAGAGAGGAGAGGTCCAGTTGGGGGAGGGGACACGTTGCCTCTCCCCAGCACAAGCTGCCATGTGGCCTCAGGTGGGCGACCTGAGGACCTGAATGCTGAAACCCAGGGTTCTCCTGAGAGCTGACTGACTGAAGATGTCCATGGATTCTGTCTGGTACCACGGAAAAAGGTGAACTGGGCCTTCTGAGTATAAACCCCCCCTAAAGGGATCCTAGGGACTACTGCTGCTGAACCCACCTCTGGGTGCTAGAAGTCAGATGTTGGGTGTAAGTTAAAGGGGACACCGGCTGGTGTCTTGAAGAGCAGGGTCCATGCAATTCCTTCTCTTTGCAAAGGACTTTGTTCAGTCTTGCCCAGTCTGCTACACAATTCTACTGAGCAAGCTATCCTCAAGTGCGAATAGTTAAATGTGGAGTACCCTACTATATCCTTTTTCATATCCCAGTTCCTAAACTAAATGAAAACCAAAAAAAAACCCAAAAAACAGTGCAAACCCAAGACTGGTCATTGGAGTAATGAGCGGAATTTGTGCGCACCTGGCTGCAGAAAATAGTGTGCCTGGCTGTGTATCGTAAATTGGGAAGACCGGGGCAAATCACCAGCAGCTTCTACGGGGGTAGCGCTACATTTTGCAACAGGTGGCAGGAAGTTACTCTGCATTTAAAGTGCAATAGAAACAGTGGGAAATGGCGCTGCCACTAGAAGAATAGTGATAAGATAAAAAACAATATTGAGGCTGTTGCCCCTACAAAAAAATGGGCCGAGGCCCAAGCAGGTATAAGTAGAAAACAGTAGGTATGGCGCTGCCTCAGTGATGTAAGGTGTTATGCCAGATGTGCCAGCAAAATAGATGTGGATCTATGCGGTGTAGTATCAAAAACTAAAAAAAGAATCAAACAAACAACAATCAGTGCTGTGCTGGAGTAAGTAAATTAAGAGCAAATGACATGCATCAGAAAAACCTCTGCCTGACGCTATAAAATAGAAAGTGTAAATTAACTCAAACTAGTGCCAAAGAACATGCATGTTCTCCAAACATGCCAGTAAAAAAGATCCGTCCAATTATAAAACATTTAATGGTATTAATGTGCAGAAATACATATGAAATAGTCCATATGAGAACCCGTGGTGTGGAGAGGTGGTGTGAGGAGACAGACAGTGATCGTACTCCCCTCCTGTCAACACCCCTCTCTCACCTCTCACCATAAACAGTCCCCTCACGGCATGGCTCAATTCCCGATTCTCCTGAATCCCCAGCTCCTTGGGGTATGGAAGGCGGCCGCCTCCAATGACGTCTTAGTGACGAAATGCGTAAGCCAGCGCCTACCAGCGTCACACGCACTTCCGGTCCGGCTTCTGAGTGGAACGCACGGAAGTTGACGAGTCTGACTCTGTTCTCCCACACAGTAAGTGTATGATACTTGGTGTTTTATGGTTTTGACTTGCAATCTGACACCGTGTTTACCATTTCCCTACGATCACTGGCTATCGGAACCCCGAACGGGGGCATAAGATACCTGCATACCGCAACAGGCATTCCATACCCCAAGGAGCTGGGTATTCAGGAGAGCCACTAAATAAGGAGAATCGGGAATTGAGCCATACCGTGAGGGGACTGTTTATGGTGAGAGAGGGGTGTTGACAGGAGGGGAGTACGATCACTGTCTGTCTCCTCACACCACCTCTCCACACCACGGGTTCTCATATGGACTATTTCATATGTATTTCTGCACATTAATACCATTGAATGTTTTATAATTGGACGGATCTTTTTTACTGGCATGTTTGGAGAACATGCATGTTCTTTGGCACTAGTTTGAGTTAATTTACACTTTCTATTTTATAGCGTCAGGCAGAGGTTTTTCTGATGCATGTCATTTGCTCTTAATTTACTTACTCCAGCACAGCACTGATTGTTGTTTGATTCTTTTTTTAGTTTTTGATACTACACCGCATAGATCCACATCTATTTTGCTGGCACATCTGGCATAACACCTTACATCACTGAGGCAGCGCCATACCTACTGTTTTCTACTTATACTCTGCATTTAAAGTGGTTCGAAATGCCAAACTTTTTTTTTTTTACCTGAGAGCCACCTACAGGAGCGAATACAGACTGCACCTGAAAACATACACTATATTGCCAAAAGTATTGGGACGCTCCTCCAAACCATTGGACTCAGGTGTTCCAATCACCTCCATGGCCACAGGTGCATAAAATGAAGCACCAAGGCATGCTGGCTGCTTCCACAAATATTTGTAAAAGAATGGGTCACTGTCAGGTGCTCAGTGAATTCAAGCATGGCACCATGATAGGTTGCCACCCGTGCAATAAGTCCATCAGTGAAATTTCCTTGCTACTAAATATCCCACGGTCACCTGTTAGTTGTATTATAACAAAGTGGAAGCCACTGGGAACAGCAGCAACTCAGCTGCAAAGTGGTAGTCACGTAAAAAGGCAGAGCGGGGTCAGCGCATGAAGGACCCTCTGTCCCTGTATACCTCTATTACTAGCCATCACTTTTATTACAGTCTAATTACATTACCTTATTGCTGGCATTTCTCTGTTCCACCACACCCAGATGTACGCAGGAAGCAATATAGAATGACCCAACAGAGATCGGAATTCATATACTGCTCAGTTTATTGTTCCGGGTACAGCATGTTTATAGCATACAATAAAAATATTGCCCACCCATGGGTAATTACCAATCCAGGCTAAAGAACTCCCCCATGTATATACATTTATTCATAGCACATCTCGCCTGACAATGTTCAGACAGGTTTTATAACAGTACACAGTAGGCTTGTGCACGGCCGAAAAATGTGTTAGTTTTGTTCATTTTTTAATTTTTTTCGGAAGTTGGGGAATTCCAAAAACTAGGAATTCAGAAATTCTGACATTCGAAATTTCTGGATTTGGAGATTCGCTAATTCAGCAATTCGAAAATGCCAAAATTCGATATTCAGAAATTTGGAAGTAAAAAGATCGGAAAAGCGGAAATTCAGAAATTTGAAAAGATTTCAAATAACGAATAAATATTAAATTATAGGTATTGGAAGTTCCTTGAAAATATGGCCGTTAGTGAACTTAAATACAAACTATTACTAACAGCCATATTTTCAAGGAAATTGCAATACCTATAATTTAATAGTTATGTGTTATTTCAAACGTTTTCTTATTTTCAAATTTCCAAATTTGAAGAACATTTGAAATAATACATAACTATTAAATTATAGGTATTGGAATTTCCTTCCAAATGTGGCTGTTAGTGAACTTAAATACGAACTTTATTACTAACAGCCATATTTTCAAGGAAATTCCAATGATTGAATAGTTCTTTATTAGTTATTTCATGTGTTCTCTCTTTTCTTATTTTCACATTTTTTGTATATCCAAATTTTCAAATTTCCAAATGTTGGATTTTCCGATTGCCGAATTTCCAAAATTACCGCAATTTTGATTTTCGGATTTGTCAGTTTTCGGATTACCAAATTTTCGAAATCGGAAAAACTAAAATTTGGAAATTGCCGAATTTCCAAAAATGTGTTAAAAAATGAACTCGGAATGAAACAAAAATTGCACAAGCCTAGTACACAGGCTATCACAGCAGACTCTAGCTTGTGGTTAGCACAAAACTAAAACAAGACTTCCCCCCTTTCTCTATAGAAACATAACTACAGAGCAATAATATAATTAAAGGAATATTCTAGCCTAGGGTTTTAATAGCACAAAGCAGTGTAAATTTTAGGGGGACTTTTTTTTAACACAAGATTCTTTCAGCACATACTGAAGCAAGGGTTGCCACCTCATCCCTTTAAAACCAAACACCCATTCTATTAATTACACAGGATGTTCTGTGGCTGATTAAGGTGGTAATTAAACTCACTTGGTGCCTTATCTGCATTAAATTAGCCTCAGAACAACCTGTGTAATTCATATGTGTTCTGGTTTAAAGGGATGAGGTGGCAACCCTAACTGAAGCGCACAGTACACAGAAGTCGCCAACTGTCTGCAGAGTCAATAGCTACAGACCTCCAAACTTTGTGTGGCCTTCAGATTGGCACAACCATGAGTAGAGCGCTACATGGAATGGGACTCCATGGCTGAGCATCCAAGCCTTACATCACCAAGCGCAATGCAAAGTGTCAGATGCAGTGGTATAAAGCACGCCACCATTGGACTCTAGAGCAGTGGAGACATGTTCTCTGGAGTGACAAATCACACTTCTCTGTCTGGCATTCCGATGGATGTGCCTGGGTTTGCTGGGAGAATGGTACTTGCCTGACTGCATTGTGCCAAGTGTAAAGTTTGGTGGAGGGGGGATTATGGTGTGGGGTTGTTTTTCAGGGGTTGGGCTTGGTCCCTTAGTTCCAGTGATGGGGACTCTTAAGGCGTCAGCATACCAAGACATTTTGGACAATTTCATGCTCCCTACTTTGTGGGAAGAGTTTGGGGATGGCCCCTTCCTGGTCCAACATGACTGCACACCACTGCACAAAGCAAGGTCCATAAAGACATGAACGAGTTTGCGGTGGGGCATTTATGCTGGGAGAATTTGGGGAATGGGGACAAGGATTTGTTCCAGGGAGAGGGGATTTCAGGGGGGAAGGTGGGCTTGTACTGGGAGGAAGGGAAGTTCATACTTGGGGGTGAGGGGAATCATGTACAGTCCTGCTCACCATTATTGGCACCCATGAAGTTTATGTACATATTGTGGAATATCTACTGAAGGAAATGTATCAAATTAACCAACATATTACTACAGATAGCTTGTGTTTGACAAAAAACTGTAAATGATAAATAACATTTAAAAAGATAAACATTATGAGGAAAACAGAGAAAACCATAATGCTTGCCTTGTCAGTGGTATTGGCACCCTTTGCTGCAAATCAGTATGGAAACCCAATTTGGCTCACCTGTTGCAGATCTCAAATGAGGATCACCTGTGATGAATTGCCTCCACCCATGTGACCCAAATTAGCCAATAAATGAACATTTTGGTTACAACCAATTAAACTATGTAAAGGAAGTCATCTATAAGGTGTTATACATGTATTTGAAGTACCCACGGTTATTACCACTCGTCCTGACATGTACTAAGGGGAGTGGGGGTTCATACTTGAAGGGAAGGAGGGTCATGTTCGGGTGGAAGG
>BLSH010129786.1:2137614-2164786 GCA_018402905.1 Glandirana rugosa | reverse complement strand
CATATACCTGCCCGACCCCATCATATACCTGCCCGACCCCATCATATATCCATATACTACCCCAGCCTGTCCATATACTACCCCAGCCCGTCCATATACTACCCCAGCCCGTCCATATACTACCCCAGCCCGTCCATATACTACCCCAGCCCGTCCATATACTACCCCAGCCCGTCCATATACTACCCTAGCCCGTCCATATACTACCCTAGCCTGTCCATATACTACCCCAGCCTGTCCATATACTACCCTAGCCTGTCCATATACTACCCTAGCCTGTCCATATACTACCTTAGCCGGTCCATATACTACCCTAGCCTGTCCATATACTACCCTAGCCTGTCTATATTTTTGGGAAAAAATACAGTTGTGATAACATGGTCTGTTACAGGTCCTCTCTATGGGGGTCTATTAGGGACTTCTCAATGAATAGACTATAAAGGGACAATATTTTTTTAAAATTAAATTTGTTCACACTATTGCATTGCAGTGTGCTGAAAAAACGCAGGCTGCGTTTTACATATTACGCATAAATGCAATGCAACACTGAAAAAAAAAAATAAAGGACAATAAAAAGCAAAAAAAACTGTAAAAAAAAAAAAAAAACAGAACACATTTCAAAAATGCATGCAAACATTTGTATGAAAGCAACAAATACCAGGATTGTGGTGTAAACAGACCAGCAGTACTTTTTACGCCACACTGCAATGATGCAAACTAGCGTCACTGCAAAATATTGCTTTTTACATTTTATACATTGCAAATGAATTGAAAAAGAAAAAAGGATGCATGATAAAACAGATAAGGGCCCATTCACAACAGATACAGTGGGATGCATTTTGGACAGCATTCCAGCTACATAGACAATTCTAAAATCCAGCTTATCCTATGGGTATAGCTCACATTAATGCAGTGAAAGCAAAGCATACTGCATTTGCTGCACTGCAAACATGCAGGCAAACAGGGTTAGGTCTAGGGGGGTGCTGGGGTGGGCTGTGCCCCCTCAGATTTCAGTTTTGTGTAATTCATATGTGTCCTGGATTAAAGGGATGATGTGGCAACCCTAACCACCAGGGAGGGAACATGGAGGCCGCCCTAAACCACCAGGTAAGGGCAATACAGTGCACTGTAGGGATGGCACTGTGCCCATATGATGATGTCTTCCAGTGCCATCCCTAACAGTGCTATATGCACCAGTGCCCAGCTGTGCCACCTATCAGTGCCCAGCTGTGCCCAGGGCCACCTATCAGTGCCACCTATGAGTGCCCATCAGTGCCGCATATCAGTGCCTGTCAGTGTTGCTTATCAGTGCTGCCCATCAGTGCCCCACCATCAGTGCAACCTTATCAATGCCACCTCATCAGTGCCCATCAGTGTAGCCCCATCAGTGCCCGACAGTGAACGAGAAAATGTACTTTATACAAAGTCTTGTGACAAACAATTTTTTTTTTTCAAAAACTGCAGGGGTGATCAAATACCACCAAAAGAAAGTTCTATTTGTGGGAATGTTTGGGTGCAGTGTTGCACGACCGCACAATTCTCATTCAAATCGCAACAGCACTGAAAGCTGAAAATTGGTCTGGGCGGGACGTGTTCTAAGTGCCCGCTATTGAAGTGGTTATTTTGCAGGGATTTCCTCTCACTTCCTGTTTGTCTCTGGGACAGGAAGTGAAGGGAAATCTCCATAATAGGGCACAGATGGCAAAACAAACTGACAGGGGTTAGAACCCCCCTTACTCCATCCAAAATGGAGGAAAAAAAAAAGCGTTGCCTATAGTTCTACATTACGCTCGTTTCACACCGGTGCGATGCGGGAAACCCTGCGAATCTCACTGTTCCCGCTCACAGGCAGGTCACACTGCCCTATGCGAAACCGCTGCGGGTGTCAATATAAAAGTTAACGACACCCCCAGATCGATTGGCATATCAAAGTGCGAACTGTCAATTTCACACAGGAATCGGATCGCATGGGTGTGAACAGCCATGCGATCCGATTCTGGTGCAGACAAAAAAAACAAAAAAAGGGTCCTGGTCCGAATGCGATGCAAATTCAGCCATAAAATCTGTATGTCTGAAATCACATTGCACGGACATGGCATGTGATTTGCACCAGCAGTGCGATGCGAATCACATGCGATGTCTGACAGCGACCAGGTGTGGACCCGGCCTTAAGTCAATAATATTTATAGATTTTTTTCCCTGGTTCAGTAAGGATTCAACCCCTCAGAGTATTTTGGATGTTAAAATAAAGTCTTTGCTCACCTGTTGCTGCACCTGCTGTGTCTCTACCTCCAAACAGGGGATTGGCTGGGGGAGGGTTTCCTTTTATCACCTCCTTACCTGACTATGGGCTTGTTAACTATTTCATTCACAGAGACGGATTCCAGATTTCTCCATAGTTGGGGGAAAAAAAGCCATGAAACGAATTTCTCCAGGAAAGCAACCTGCGGTCGTTAACCACCTCAGCTCCGGAAGATTTTACCCCCTCCATGACCAGGCCATTTTTTGCTAATTTAACTGGCAATTGCGTGGTCGTGCGACGTTGTACCCCAACTAAATTTACATCATTTTTTTCCTACAAATAGAGCTTTCTTTTGGTGGTATTTAACCGCTTCAGCCCCGGAAGGATTGGCCCCCCTTTCCTGAACAGGGCACTTTTTGCGATTCGTCACTGCGTCTCTTTTAACTGACAATTGCGCGGTCGTGCGGCGCTGTACCCAAACGAAATTGGCATTCTTTTTTCTACACAAATAGGGCTTTCTTTTGGTGGTATTTGATCACCTCTGCGGTTTTTATTTTTTGCGCTATAAACAAACAAAATGCGACAATTTTGAAAAAAACACAATATTTTTTATTTTCTGCTATAATACACATCCAAAAGAAAAAAATATAAAAAAACTAATTTATTCATCAGTGTTCTTCTACATATTTGTGGTAAAAAAAAAATCCCAATAAGCATATATTGATTAGCTTGCGCAAAAGTGATCTGTGATTGCGATCTGCAATTTTTAGCAGGACTGCGACATTGCGGCGGACAGATCGGGCGCTTTTGACACTTTTTTGGGACCACTGACATTTATACAGCGTTCAGTGCTATAAATAGCCACTGATAACTGTGTAAATGTCACTGGCTGGGAAGGGGTTAACACTAAGGGGCGATCAAAGGGTTAAATGTGTTCCCCATAAGTGTGGGAGGAGAGAGATCACTGCTCCCATATACAGGGAACATACGATCACACTCCTTCCCCTGTCAGAATGGGGATCTGCTCGTTTACATTGAGGCTGGGTTCACATATGAACCGCATGCGGCTCACAGCAGGGGTCCGGTGCATCCTGGTTTACTGTTTCAGGTCCGATTTCAGCCCGAATTTTGGGCTGAATTCGGACCTGAAACGGACCAAAAGTCGCACAGCGTTTTTGTGAAAAACGCACCGGACCTGCTGCGGAGATATGTGAACCGGCTCCATAGAGAGCCGGTCAAAATCTCCTTCTATTCCGAATTGGATGCGGGGAACCCGCAACCAATTCGCAATGGTGTGAACCCGGCCTCACAGATGCCTGTTCTGTCACAGCGGGGGAGCGATAGCCGGCGGACATCGAGTTCACCCTACCTGCTGATTGGCTCCCCCGTGTGAGCGCACCTCTGGTGGCACGCGTGCGCCCACAATGCACGCTCCTGCGCCCGCCGTCAGGTGACGGCGATTTGTGCAGGAGAGCCATGTTGCCGCCGTCAATCCATGGCAGGCGGTCAGAAACTGGTTAATCACCACTGAGGTTTTTATTTTCTTTTTTATGTAAATGTAAAAAAAGAAATTTATTTACTTTCTGTTATAAAACATATCCAATAGAAAATCACATTTCTTCATAATTTTAAGACAAAATGTATTCAAAATGTAGCAACATGTCTTTGGTAAAAAAAAAAAAATCCCAATAAGTGTATATTGATCGGTTTGTGTGAAAGTTATAGCGTCTACAAACTTAGTATATACAGTGGAATTTTTACTTATTTAATTTTTTTTATACCAGTAATGGCGGCGATCAGCTTCTTATAATGGGACGCTAATAGTGCGGCGGACAATCTGACACTAACTGATGCTGAGGGGAACTGACTAATTGCCACTGACATCACCAGTGACACCAATACAGTGATCAGTGCTAATACTATACTCTGCCACTGTACTAATGACTGGGAAGGGGTTAACATCTAGGGGTGATCGAGGGGTTAACTGTGTGGCTAACCAAAAAAACTTTTTTTTTAAATTTTTGATTAAGGGAAGGTTATAACCTGTAACATCTTTTTTTCGCCATCTGTGCCCCATTGCAGGAGATTTCCCTTCACTTCTTGTCCCATAGCCAAACAGCAAGTGAGAGGAAATCCCTGCAAATTGAGGGAATCCCTTGGGGACCCCCAGATCACCCATTGGAAGATTTCCTCTATTACTTTTCTTTTGCCTTCCCTTTCAATGGTAACGGTAAAGAAGACAGGGAAAAGAGACAAAGCGATTGTTCGCTATGTTCAGAGCAATGTGTTTTTTCTCAGCACAGGGCTCTGGGTTCTGATTGGACAGCAGGTCCCAGCCATGAATCATTGGGCGGGATCTGTTGTGTACAATCAGAGAGAAGTAGGTGGGCCGGGGCATGCACCCCCGACCCGGAAACCTCTTCCGACATGCTGGTACATTATGGTGCCTGTACGGGCCGCCCCACCGCAGTAAATGTACTGCAGTGGGTCCAGAAACGGTTAAAGGAAGTCTCTACAAAGTGAGGGGTATTTTCCTTTTAGACAGTTGTCACCAGAACAGGTGTCCCCATTGGACAACTTCCCCTCATCTCTTGTTCTGGTGACAACTCTAAAATTTGAAATTTCCCATCACTTTTTTGTTTTGTTGTAATATTGGTCATTAAGACGACTATGAGGGCTGACTCTCCCCATTGAGGACCCAGGCAGCAATAAAAACTAGACAGGGGCCCTAACCCCTACCTACCCTATCTAAGGCTCGGTTCACATTGGTACGATGTGAGAACCCTGCGAATCCACTCCGGGTTCCCGCATTACACCCGACTCGCAGGCAGTTCACACCGCCATATGCAAACTGCTGGGAGTGTCAAAAGAAAGTTTAACCACTATAGACAAATGACGGCCGGGCGGTGGTTCAGTTATCTTGACCAGAAGTCATCCCAGCGATCGGTGGTGTGGTGCGTCAGTCTAACCCACCGCATTACCAGTCTTGGTAAAGAGCCTCCGTTGGAAGCTCTTTACCATGTGATCAGTCGTGACCAATCATGGCTGATCACAGTCAAACAGGAAGAGCTGTTTATCGGCTTTTCCTCTACTTGTGAGTAGAGGAGAGACGATCTACTGACAGGGGGTGGTCTGCACTGATTGTTTATCAGTGCAGTCCCCCTAGGATCGCCACCGAGCACCACTAGGGAGCCTACCTGGGGACCACCAGGGAGACCACCAGGGAAGCCCACCCAGACCACCAGTGATCCCACCCTGGGACCACCAGGTAAGGGGAACAGTGCCCAACAGGGATGGCACCCAGTGCCCATCATGGATGCCACCCAGGACCACCAGTGAATGCCTCCAAAAAAGTGCCATCTATCATTGCCGCCTATCAGTGCCACCTATCAGTGTCCATCAGTGCCACCTATGAGTGTCCAGTGCCATCTATCATTGCCTATCAGTGCCGCCTATGAGTGCCCATTAGTGCAGCTTATCAGTGCCACCTATCAGTTCCCATCAGTGCCCAGTGCCATCTATCAGTGCCGCCTATGAGTGCCTATTAGTGCCGCTTATCAATGCCACCTATCAGTTCCCATCAGTGCCACCTATCAGTGCCATCTATCAGTGCCCATCAGTGCCGCCTATGAGTACCCATAAGTGCAGCTTATCGGTGCCACCTTTTAGTGCCCGTCAGTGCTGCTTATTAGTGCTGCATTTATGTGCCTCATCATCAGTGCCCATCAGTGAAGGAGAAAATGTACTTATTTACAAAGTTTTGTTTTCGTTCTAGTTTCATTTGTAGCGCAAAAAATAAAAACCCCAGAGGTGATGAAATACCACCAAAAGAAAGCTCCATTTTTGGGAAAAAATGATAACAATTTTGTTTGGGTACAGCGTCGCACGACCAAGCAATTTTCATTCAAATTGTGACAGCGCTGAAAGCTGAAAATTGGTCTGGGAGGGAAGGGGGGTAAGTGCCCGGTATTGAAGTGGTTAATGACACCCCCCAGATCAGTTCACATATCGCAGTGTGAGCAACCATGCAATCCGATCTGGGCGCGGACCAAAAAAAGGGTCCTGTGCGAATTTGGTCCGACTGCGATGCAAATTCAGCCATACAACCTGTATTGCTGAGTTCTCATTGCATCTGATTTGCACTACAGTGCAGTGTGCATCACATCCGATGTCAGACAGCGCACAAGTGAGAACCGAGCCTTAAACAATAAAAAAAAAGTTTTTGCTATACATACCCCTTAACCTTTCTGCAATGTTGGTAGTCACCACTACCACTGCTGTGCTGGTAGTCACCACAACCACTCTTGTGCTGGTAGTCACCACTACCACTGCTGTGCTGGTAGTCACCACAACCACTCTTGTGCTGGTAGTCACCACTACCACTGCTGTGCTGGTAGTCACCACTACCACTGCTGTGCTGGTAGTCACCACAACCACTCTTGTGCTGGTAGTCACCACTACCACTGCTGTGCTGGTAGCAGGAGTAGACTGACAACCCATGGGGCCCCCGGGCAATAGAAGATCGTGGGGCCCCCCCTGTGTCCCTGTCCACTCTCAAGCCAAACAAAACACCACCTACTTATTGCACTGCACCCACATTACATACGTTCGCCCCTACAAATGTGGGAAAGGTGTCCTGTCAGGCCAGGTACCGGAGCTCAGTGCTGGAACTTGGTACGTCACTGGGCTCCAGGATCAGCACAGATTCCTTGGGACTGAAGTACCAAGAGTCTCTCATAGGGCCCCCCTACTGGCCAAGGGCCCTCGGGCAGTGCCCGAGTGCCCTTATGGTCAGTTCGCCCCTGGCTGGTAGTCACCACTACCACTGCTGTGCTGGTAGTCACCACAACCACTCTTGTGCTGGTAGTCACCACTACCACTGCTGTGCTGGTAGCAGGAGTAGACTGACAACCCATGGGGCCCCCGGGCAATAGAAGATCGTGGGGCCCCCCCTGTGTCCCTGTCCACTCTCAAGCCAAACAAAACACCACCTACTTATTGCACTGCACCCACATTACATACGTTCGCCCCTACAAATGTGGGAAAGGTGTCCTGTCAGGCCAGGTACCGGAGCTCAGTGCTGGAACTTGGTACGTCACTGGGCTCCAGGATCAGCACAGATTCCTTGGGACTGAAGTACCAACAGTCTCTCATAGGGCCCTCCTACTGGCCAAGGGCCCTCGGGCAGTGCCCAAGTGCCCTTATGGTCAGTTCGCCCCTGGCTGGTAGTCACCACTACCACTGCTGTGCTGGTAGTCACCACTACCACTGCTGTGCTGGTAGTCACCGCTACCACTGCTGTGCTGGTAGTCACCGCTACCATTGCTGTGCTGGTAGTCACCACTACCACTGCTGTGCTGCTGATGCGTAGACACAGGGGTGTCAGGTCCCAGCTTGCAGCACTACCGCCAAAAAACGAGGTTACCGTATCGCTTTGTTAAATTTAGTGATCATAACCGGTTTTAAAAAAATAAAATCTTGTTTTTCAATTATAAACTTCCGCCCTGTTAAAGCGCATTACCTACTTTTCTTTGCAGTTTACAGCAGTTCAGTATAAATTAGTAATAATCTGCTATGCTCCTATTTTTTTCCCAGCAATGTAAAATATAATTGCATTTCATTCTCGTTAAGGATGATTGCAACACACATTATAATTTAAATTGTGTGAGAGCCTAATCTCCCGCAAATTAGAGAGATTAATAAAATGAAGTCACTCTGCTGTGCTAATGGATTGCTGCTTAAACCTTTTCTGCTTCTGTAATAACAGTTATAATTTGTGATTAAGCAGAAAAGAAAAAAACTGGGTTCACAGACAGTCCTTGATGGGCCAAAAATATTGTGGAATACGAAAAAAACAGCGAGTGACCTATTTCAAAAAGTTCTAAACGGAATGTAGCTTTGCAAAAATTTGATGTCCACGTGATATATGGTCGGCCTAAAGCAGGGGTCTCACACTGGCAGCCCTCCAGCTGTTGCAGAACTACAATTCCCATGAGGCATTGCAAGGCTGACAGTTACAAGCATGACTCCCACAGGTAGAGGCATTGGATGGCCGCCAGTTTGTAACCCCTGGCTTAAAGGGTCAATCCGCCGACCGTGCTATTTAATTTATAGATTGAGCTTAGTGGGCTGGACCAGTACATACAGTACAGTATGGATGCTCTCTCTGTAATAATTCCTGATTCATTTCCTGTTCTCATGGGAGTATGGATGGCGAAAGCCCTCGGGGGCAGGGACCAATGTGACTGATTATCCTTATTATGTGTGTGTGGCTGCACTAAGAACCCCTAGTGGGCTGGATCAGTACATACAGTACATGCAGTACATGTGGATTCTTTCTCTGCAATAATTCCTGATTCATTTCCTGTCCTCCTTGGAGTATGGGTGGTGAAAGCCCTTGGGGGCAGGACTTACCTGAGTGATTTTCCTCAGTATGTTTGTGTATGGCTGTAATAAGGACAGCACACCATGTAGTCCTAGGGGGCAAGGATCGAGGTGACTGATAATCCATAGTATGTGTGTGTGGTTGCAATAAGGACCCCTAGTGGGCTGGACCAGTACATACCGTACATGTGGATGCTCTCTCTGCCATAATTCCTGATTAATTTCCTGTCCTCCTTGGAGTATGGATGGTGAAAGCCCTCGGGAGCGGGACTGACCTGACTGATTATCCTCATTATGTGTGTGTGGCTGCAAAAATGACATCACAGGGGACAATGACTGATGTGAATGGTTGCCCTTTTGTGCATATGTGTGTCTGTAATAGGGAATTGCAGACTGTAAAGTCCTCAGGGGCAGGGACTGATGTGACTGATTATCCCTAGTATGTACAGTGTGTGAGTGTGGCTGTAAAAGGGATTGCAGACTGTAAAGTCCTCAGGGGCAGGGACTGATGTGACTGATTATCCCTAATATGTACAGTATGTGAGTGTGCCTGTAATAGGGATTGCAGACTGTAAAGTCCTCAGGGGCAGGGACTGATGTGACTGATTATCCCTAGTATGTACAGTATGTGAGTGTGGCTGTAATAGGGATTGCAGACTGTAAAGTCCTCAGGGGCAGGGACTGATGTGACTGATTATCCCTAGTATGTACAGTATGTGAGTGTGCCTGTAATAGGGATTGCAGACTGTAAAGTCCTTAGGGGCAGGGACTGATGTGACTGATTATCCCTAGTATGTACAGTATGTGAGTGTGGCTGTAATAGGGATTGCAGACTGTAAAGTCCTCAGGGGCAGGGACTGATGTGACTGATAATCCCTAATATGTACAGTATGTGAGTGTGGCTGTAATAGGGATTGCAGACTGTAAAGTCCTTGGGGGCAGGGACTGATGTGAATGATTATCCTTACTGAATATGTGTGGCTGTGGCTATGATAGGGATAGGAGACTGTAGAGTCCCCCGGGGCAGGAACTCATGTAAATGAATGTCCTTAGTGCATGTTGGAGGGGCTGCGATAGGGACAGCAGACTGTAGAGTCTTCAGAGGCAGGAAGTGATGTCAGTGATTATCATTAGCGTGTGTGTGTGTGTATAATAGGGACAGCAGACTATAGCATCCTTGGGGCAGGGATTTATGTAAATGATTGTTCTCAGAGTGTTTGCGATTGTGATAAGGACTGCAGACTGCAGAGTCCTCAGGGGTGGGGTCTGATGTTAATGATTGTCCCTAGCACCTGTGTGGCTGTGATAAGGACAGTAGACTGGTAGGTGGGGTGCAGCCTGGTGCAGAGGCAATAATTCACACAGACAGGTGCAATAGAAACTTATATGGAAGTAATACAAGTTCACAACAAACCAGGGGCGCAACCTGCCCAACTGGGCAAACTCATGGTCTCCAACAACATAGACACTGTGGTTACCAGCTGGATTGACAGCATGGAGAGGGACAGAATGCGGCCTTGAGCCCAATCAGGAAGATGTCCAGAAAAGTAGCAATCCTACGCTTTCCTTCCTCATCAGAAACCTTTCCCTATCGCTACTACTGTCCCTTTCCCTGCACTACCCAATTGCGTAAAGTGTGCTAAACCTAGGGGCCAGGGTCTTAAGTAGGCTCTGCCACGCCCAGGGGCGGACTGACCATAAGGGCACTCGGGCTCTGCCCAAGGGACATTGGCCAGTAGGGGGCCCCATGAGAGGCTCCTGGTACTTCAGTCCCAAGGAATCTGTGCTGATCCTGGAGCCCAGTGCCAGACCAAGTTCCAGCACTGAGCTCCGGTACCTGGCCTGACAGGGGCACGCTAGCGTGGGCACTCAGGACACCTTTCCCACATCTGTAGGGGCGAACGTATTTAATGTGGGCTCAATGCAATAAGTAGGTGGTGTTTTGTTTGGCTTGAGTGTTGACAGGGACAAGGGGGGGCCCCATGATCTTCGATTGCCCGGGGGCCCCATGGGTTGTCAGTCCGCCCCTGGCCACACCAGAGTCACATGAACACCCCAATGACCCAGGAAACCATAGAGGAACCATGTTCTTCATGACTTTCTCTCCCTCCGCACTGCCGCTGCGGTAGAGTGCCACCTGCAGTGGAGGCAGCAGACTGCACCTACCTACAGACTGCAGGATCCTCAGGGGCAGAGACCGACGTGAGTCAAAAGTAAAATAAAGTAAAACGTGAAGAGGCAAAGGCAGAAAATAAGTCATTTCCATTGTGCAGTTGTTTACCTTCTTCATACCACCTTCCCATGGACTCTCATGGCTCAATGAGAAAGAACAGATTTCACTCAGCGAGAAGTACTCTTATGACAGAATGTAAGGCGATCTCTACGGACTTATTTCTGTGTTTGCTATCAATTCGATCATTCTTCCGGGACAAAGGAAGAAACAATCAAAGGAGGAACAAAACCAGCGCAAGGCAACAGATATAATCTCCTGGTGGATGCACGAGCACAGGCGCTTTATTTCACCGCTACGTGAAATAAGACTATTTTGGAAAATGACGGTTGTTTGAACAGCATGCAGGAAACAATGCTTCCCTAAATTGCCTGGGATATTGGATCCTCTTCAAATGTCATGATCATCAAGATGGGGGATGTTCTGGTTAGATGTATCGGGAACACAATAAAAAAGATGTTCCGACGTGGAGAAAAACCACTGAATGTAGACCGTATGCTGTATACAGTATGTGTGTGTGTATATATGTATATAGCGGGTAAAATAAGTATTGAACACGTCACCATTTTTCTAGGTAAATATATTGGTAATGGCTATTGGCATGAAATGTTCCCCACATGTCAGTAACAATCCATGCAATCCATACAAAGACACCAAAACATATAAGTTCAGAAATGAAGTTCTGTGTAATAAAATGGAAGGACACAGGCGAAAAAGTACTGAACACATGAAGAAAGGGAGGTGCAAAAAGGCACGGAAAGCCAAGACACCAGCTGAAATCTATCAGTAATTAGAAAGGAATCCTGCCCCTTGCCAGTGCAAATTAATATCAGCTGGTTCAGTCTCACCTGATAGCCTATAAAAAGGTGTCTCGTCACCAAGGTGTCACACAAGAAACATCTCATGATGGGTAAAAGCAAAGAGCTCTCTCAAGACCTTTTCAGCCTTATTACAAAAAATACTGATGGCATTGGTTACAGAAGGATTTCTAAACTTGAATGTTCCAGTGAGCACTGTTGGGGCCATAAAAGTTGTCAGTGCAAATTAATATCAGCTGGTTCAGTCTCCTCTGGTGGCCTATAAAAAGGTGTCTCGTCACAAGGTGTCACACAAGAAACATATCATGATGGGTAAAAGCAAAGAGCTCTCTCAAGACCTTCACAGCCTTATTGCAAAACATACTGATGGCATTGGTAACAGAAGGATTTCTAAACTTCTGAATGTTCCAGTGAGCACTGTTGGGGCCATAATCCGGAAGTGGAAAGAACTTCATTGTACCATAAACCGGCCACAACCAGGTGCTCCTTGCAAGATTTCTGACAGAGGAGTGAAAAGAATTATCAGAAGAGTTGTCCAAGAGCCAAGGACCGCTTGTGGAGAGCTTCAGAAAGACCTGGAATTAGCAAGTACACAATAGGTAATGCACTCACCCGCCATGGCCTGTAGGCACGCTCACCACATAACACTCCATTGCTGAAGAAAAAGCATGTTGAACCTCGTTTAAAGTTTGCTGCACAACAGACAAGCCTGTGAAAGGATGCCGTAATACACACCATGTTTGGAGGTCACATGGCACATCACCCCAAAAACACCCCCCCATACCAACATTGAGGTTTGGAGGTGGGAACATCATGGTGGGGGCAGGGCTGTTTTTCAGCATACGGTGCTGGCAAACATCATATCATTGAAGAAAGGATGAATGGTGATAAAAATCTGCTGCCACCAAGATGATGAAGTTGAAACGAGGGCGGACATCTCAGCAAGACCATGATCCCAAACCAGTGGCGTCACTAGAGGGGTGCGGGGGGTGGGTGCTGTCTGCCCCTGGGTGACACCCGCTAGAGGGGTGACGCACGCTATCCCGAGGGTGACAAAAGCCCTAACTCCCTTCGGCAGTTTTCTTTTTCAGCCGGCCTGGAACACCTCCAGCGCAGCGGCCGCCCTTGGCCCGTGTCTTTCTCCTCCTCTTTTACTACTTGGCTGCTGAGCTGTCACTATCTCCGCCCGGGCGACGTGGCTGCACACTGTCCTCTCCTCTCCAGCTGTCGCCCAGGTGTACCTGAGCCCTGAAGAAGTGAACTCTTTGTGAAACGCGTTGGTCCTGTACGTCTTAATACTGCAACACAAACTGTATAGGTGAAAACTGTACACACGTACTTTACTTTTTTATCTATATGGAATAAAAATTGATTATTTAAAAAAAATGTTTGTGATTTCCCGGTGGCACATATAAAGTCCCATCCATGGTGCCCCCCTGCCTTGTCTGGCATTAAAAAAGAGTTCTATTTTTATCTTGTCTCCCTTTTGTCTTCCTTTTTTTAAGGTCTCTACGAGAATTACAAGATCAGTTCCTTAGAAGAAATAAGGTAATATGTTCACCTATTTGGCATCCCGCAACCTCTCTCCTCCCCTTCGTCCCAGCAATTCAGCCTCCATCGTTCTCTTCAACATTCGTCACTGGGAGTGTCAGGTGGCTGTAGCCAATAGACACGTGGGCTTTGTTTCGTTCCAAATTAAAATTCGGACGAATTTTAGGTTTTCTGAAATTCACATGTATCCGAATTTCCGAATTACAATAGTGTCGAATTTAAACGGAAAAAAAAAATTCTGACAAAATTCAAATTTGAATAGTTTTCGAATTCGAATAGTTTTCCAATTTCCAAAGAGAATAAAATAGATTAGAAATTAAAGGAATAGAATAGAAAAAAAATAGACTAGAAAAGAATAAAACAGAAAATAAAAGAATAGAATAGAATATAGTAAAACAGAACAAAATAGAATAGAACATAAAAGAACAGAATAGACTAGAATATAATAGAAACAAATAGAATATATTAACATAGAATATAAGCATCTTCTGAAATTCAAATTACAAATAGAATACATCTGAATTTGAATACATAAGAAAAGAATAGAATTAAAAAAATAATAGAATAGAATATAATTTAAAAAACCAATAGAATAGAATAGAAAAAATATAACCATTTCCCAAAATTCAAATAGAATCAATTTGAATGGAATAGAAAAGGATAGATTAGAATAGGAAAATGGTTATATTCATTCTATTCTATTCTGTTTTGTTCTATACTATTGTGCTATTTTCTATTCCATTCTACTCTATTATTTTCTATTCTATTCAAATACGAATTGATTCTATTTGAATTTTGAAAAATAGTTATATTATTTATATTCTATTGTTTTTTTAATTCTACTCTTTTCTGTTCTATTTGAATTTCAGAATATGGTTATAATCTTTCTATTTTATTCTATTCTATTTTTTTTATTTTATTCTATTCCTTTCTATTCCATTATATCCTGTTCTTTTATTTTCTATACTATTTTGTTCTGTTCTACTCTTTTATATTATATTCTTTTATTTTCTGTTATATTTTTTTTTCTATTGTATTCTATTTTTTTTTGTAGTCTACTCCTTTATTTTCTATTCTATTTTATTCTCTTTGGAAACTGGAAAACTATTCGAATTTGAAAACGGTTCAAGTTCGAGAACGATATGAACTCTAAAACCTTTCGAAACGATAGGAAAACAGATAAATGAAGCGAATTCCGATAACTAATTAAACTAATCTAACAAAACAAATTTATGCAAATAACGAATCGAATCGAAACAAAGCGATTTTTTTTGCTCTGCACATGTTTAGTAGCCAAATGGCCATACGCTTGTTCCTTATTACAACCCCTACATGACTACAGGACTTTGCAGTGACCTAAGGATCAGAGGAAGGTACCAATATACCACGGGAATGTAGGAAAGACAGGAGTCAATGGAGAGGTGAGTATTTACTGCGGCAATGTTAGCTGCCCTGTGCCAGATCATATACCTAGTACGTGATCTGACACTTCCTGGTCTGGGGCGCGCGCGTGCCCCCGACAACCTGCTGCTGCTGTGATTGCATACAGCGGGAGCCAATCAGCGGGTCCGGTGGACTCGATATCCACCGGGACCCACCGATTGTTCGGGAAAGACGACCTATCTATGTAAACAAGGCAGACCATCGTTCCAACAGTAGGGAAGGTAGCGATCCTGTGTTTCTTCAAAGCAGGGACACAGGATCTCTGCCTTCCCATAGTGCAAGTACCTCCCCTACAGTAACCAAGCACATTTTAGGCACACAGTTAACCCTTTGATCTCTCATGATGTTAACCCCTTCCCAGCCAGTGTCATTAGTACAGTGACAGTGCCTTTTTTTTGTTTTTACAGTGATCACTGGTCCCCAAAAAAGTGTTAAAAGTGTCACTTAGGCCCCTTTCACAATTTGTGTGACTTGTCCTGCGATTTGGGACTGCAAAGTCGCATGACAAGCCGTACCCCATGATTTGCAATGAGCGCCGTTCATATCTGTGAGACTTCAAGGTAGTCCCTGCATTACTTTGGCCCGACTTTGATGCGACTTGGGGTCCATAGATCTCAAGATTACACAGGCATCGTTTAAAGCCGCATTATATTCTTTCATTTTCTGTAATATTCCCCTCTATTGTATTCTATCTTTTTTCTATTCTATTCCTCCACTTTCCACTCCACCCCATTCTCCTTGGATATAGGAAAACTTTTCGAGTTCGAAAAACGAATAAACAAAACAAATTCCAAAAACGAATGAAACGAATGAAACGAATCTAACTAAACAAATTAATGTAAATAACGAATAAAAACTAAACACATTTTTTCATGCTGCACAGTCTATAAGGCCTCATACACACGGACGTTTTTTTAACGCCACCGTTTTTTGCGTTTTTTTTGCAGCTCTCCATGTTAGTCAATGGCCCCATAAAAACGCAGAAGCTTTTTAGAGGGCGTCGCCGCAAAACGCTCACTAACGCCGTACCAGCGTTTTTGACGCCTACGTTTTTGGGTTGAAAAATAGCAGAGGATTTTTTTTTTTTTTTTAAAAACGCCTATTGACGCCGACACTCACTAACGCTCATTAACCACTTCAATACTGGGCACTTAAACCCCCTTCCTTCCTGGACCAATTTTCAGCTTTCAGCGCTGTTGCAGTTTGAATGACAATTACGCGGTCATGGGACGTTGTACCCATATGAAATTTTTATCATTTTTTTCACACAAATAGAGCTTTCTTTTGGTGGTATTTAATCACCCCTGGGTTTTTTATTTTTTGCGCTATAAATTAAAAAAGACTGAAAATTTTCAAAAACAATGCATTTTTCTGCGTTTCTGTTATAAAATTTTGCAAATAAGTAATTTCTCTTCATAAATTTTGACCAAAAATGATACTGCTACATTGCTTTGGTAAAAATAACCCAAATCGGGGTTTATTTGGTGTTGGCGGACAAACAGATGTGACGGGGACTGTGACAGATGTGATGGGGGACAGACAGATGTTTTGTGTATGGTGACAGATGTGATGGGGGACATACAGATGTTTTGTGTATGGTGACAGATGTGATGGGGGACATACAGATGTTTTGGGGGCTGTTTTATGGGGACACTTATGTGTATGGGGACAGGGGTATCAGTGTGCTTGGTGCACTGTGTGGGGGGCGATCTGAGACAGCTTTCTGCATGAAATCCTCATCATACAGAGAGCTGTCACAGAGCTGCAGCTCCCCCCCTTCACCCCCCCGCACTGAGCTCTCACTGAGCTTGGCGGGGGGAGAACTGTCACAGAGACGTTCATCTCTGTTTACAATGTGAGGGCTATGATTGGACACAGCCTTCACATGATCGGGAGGGCCAGTCACAGCGCCCATATCCCGATCTCTGCTCAGCTGGATCCTGTGATCATAATGATCACAGGATCCAGCAGCAGCGCGCCGCGTGGCCGCGCTGCGAGCTCCCGTTCTGCAGGACGTGTATACACATCCTGTCAGAACGGGGAAGCTCCCACCCGGCCGTATATGTACAGTGGCCGGGTGGGAGGTGGTTAATGCCAATGCAAAATGCAGATTTTCCCCTGACGTCGGAACCGACATTTTGCTTATTTTTAAACATACGCCCGTGTGTATGAGGCCTTAGGCTCCATGCACACTGAAGCTGATAAACGATAGTTTATGGTCGTTTGGGCATTTTTTTTAACAGCCCAAAACGCCCCTTTATGTTATCCTATGTGTCCATGCACGCATGGATGTTTATTGTCATTTAACAGCAGTGGCGTTTATGGGCTGTTATCAGAACGCCCGGAATTGGCGTTCAAGAGTCGTTCTTCTGACCACGAAAAACGATGGATGCCGATAAACGCAGATAAACGCTCATACACACTGCTAAACGGCCGTTTATCAGCTTCCAGCATTTTTTGTAGTCAATGGAAGCTAATGAAGTTAAAAGTAAAAAAGGTCAGAAACGCTGACGCCGATAAACGCTATTACAAAACGCTGATGAAAGCTCGTTTTCCTGCCAGAAATCCAACGTCCAAAACGACTATATGGAGCGTCCAGTGTGCATGGAGCCTAATGGCCCATACACACGTTCCGAAAAAATCGGACGGAAATCGGCGCCCAAGGAAGAATCGTACGATTTTCGGATGGCGTGTACACTTCTTTCGACGGCCGATCCCGACACTCAGAACGAAAATTTTTCGAAGAATGTTGAGTTATCCACCCGGGTATCAAACCCTACTGCCGTCGCCCCTAGACTTAAAATGTCAGACAGAGCAATACCCCCAAAATAATTGGGACTTTTTAGGCAGACCGACTATTAAATTTGTAATAAAAATTTAACAAATTTTATTGATACATTAAAAGACAAAATCATCGGGATGGACTATGACAATCAGTCCATACATAAAAGCAATTATACATGCGATCATATACATCTGGACCAGCATTTTACAGGATGTTTCAGCTGACAACGGTATTTGAGGTTACTTGTATACATGCGAATCGAATCATCCTATGTGCTCTTTCTCCCAAAGGTACTTCTGTGACTTGTTTCCAGGTTTCTATGCTTCTAAAGTATGTTCAAATATAAATTTTTCTGTATTATATTGTAGAATACACTTCTCTATACGTGCGCCCCTGAAGAAAGGACACGATCCTGAAACGCGTCGGGATCTGAGAAGTTCACTGTATAAGATCGCATGTATAATTGATTTTATGTATGGCCTAAAAAGTCCCAATCATTTTGGGGGTTATTGCTCTGTCTGAAAATTTTCGAAGGAGCAAGCTCCATAATTTTTCTCGTATGATACCAGATCATACAATTTTCATTTAAGCAGTACAGTTGTCGTCTAAAAATGCAATGCAAATGCACTACAACACATGACATCACTTCCGATTTTTTATTCTGTCGTACGAGAATTTAGTAAACTCTTCCGATTCGATCTGAGATTAGCATGCAAAAAAAAAAAAACGGACAATCCGTCGTCCGATTTTCGGATCGTGTGTACCGGGCATTAGTGTGTATCCAAAGTCTGTGATGCCATCTTGCCACATTTTCAGAGTTCTTTGGCCTCCCTGAAGATCTTTTGATTGAAAACCTGTAAATAGGTAATTCATAGATACAGTAAACCACGAATGCCCATGGATAAACAACTAGTAAATAGTTTTGCTCTCAAAGGACATTGGCAGCAGGCGTAGGCAGTAGCAGAATGCCAGCTTTGATTGTAATATCTAATTATAAGTCACTGGCAGAGGGGTCCACTTATATCTCATGACCAGGACAAAGGTCGGTTCTCGCGTCATACGACTGTATACTGGCAATCCGCGTTCTCTCATTTATTAGCAGGTGTCTGACAACATTTTATTTGTTTGTAGTCAGTGAATTCCTACGGTACTTTGACAGGGCCACGGTGCCCCGAGGTCAGTTTATCACCAGCTGCCTCATTGTCTGGTGAGAAATAGATTGCAGATATTTTAATTCCCTTGAAATAAATATTTTTTATATTCATGCCAGCCTCCTGCACCCAGCTGGCCAGTTCCTGGTGCCCGTTGGTCTGCGTAGTGTCACTCCTTGGTCTCTTTTGGAAAGAGAATTGCCAGATCCTGCAATGGACAGTATAATAGGCGGCACAGTGGTGTAGTGGATGGCACTTTTGCCTAGCAGTAAAAAGGTCACTGGATCGAATCCCAACCACCTGCCTGGAGTGTGCATGTTCTCCCTGTGCCAGCGTGGGTTTCCTCCGGGTGCTCTGGTTTCCTCTGACACTCCAAAGACATGCTGGTAGGTTAATTGGTTCCTGTCTAAATTGGCCCTAGTATGTGTATGAATGTGAGGGACCTTAGATTGTAAGCTCCTTGAGGGTAGGGACTGATGTGAATGTACAATGTATATGTAAAGCGCTGCGTAAATTGACGGCACTATATAAGTACCTGAAATAAATAATGTTTGATTGATGCACCTAGAGTCTATAATGTCCACCAAACACCATATTGCCATTCTCCAGTAGCGGGACAGGGTGGTCCAGCGCCCAGGGCAAGGATCCAGAATTGCACCCCCCCACTGTTAATACTGTACATGCCTTAGAATGGATGTACCACCCTGCGTCTGTTCTTTGCCGCCTTACTCATCTGGGTCTGAGGCAGCTGCCTCTCCTGCCCCCACCCATTGTCCTGTCTCTGTCATTCTCTGTTGCCCTGAGGACAGTACGTTGCCAATCCTTGGTGTCCAGCAAACAGTATATACCATGCCTTGAAAAAGTATTCACACCCCTTGAAATTTTCCACATTTTGTCATGTTACAACCAAAAACATAAATGTATTTTATTGGAATTTTATGTGATAGACCGACACAAAAATCTGTGAAAAGTGTGGGGGGCATTTGTATTCAGCCCCCTTTACTCTGATACCCCTAACTAAAATCTAGCAGAACCAATTGCCTTCAGAAGTCACCTAATTAGTAAATAGAGTCCACCTGTGTGTCATTTAATCTCAGTTATAAATACAGCTGTTCTGTGAAGCCCTCAGAGGTTTGTTAGAGAACCTTAATGAACAAACAGCATCATGAAGGCCAAGGAACACACCAGACAGGTCAAGGATAAAGTTGTGGAGAAGTTTAAAGCAGGGTTAGGTAATAAAAAAATATCCCAAGCTTTGAACATCTCATGGAGCGCTGTTCAATCCATCATCCGACAATGGAAAGAGTATGGCACAACTGCAAACCTACCAAGACATGGCCGTCCACCTAAACTGACCGGCCGGGCAAGGAGAGCATTCATCAGAGAAGCAGCCAAGAGGCCCATGGGAGCTCTTGTGGAGCTGCAGAGATCCGCAGCTCAGGTGGGAGAATCTGTCCACAGGACAACTATTAGTCGTGCTCTCCACAAATCTGCCCTTTATGGAAGAGTGGCAAGAAGAAAGCCATTGGTGAAAGAAATCCATAGGAAGTCCCATTTTCAGTTTGCGAGAAGCCATGCGGAGGACACAGCAAACATGTGGAAGAAGGTGCTCTGCTCAGATGAGACAAAAATTGGACTTTTTGGCCTAAAAGCAAAACACTATGTGTATGGAAAACTAACACTGCACATTATCCTGAACACACCATCCCCACCGTGAAACATGGTGGTGGCAGCATCATGGTGTGGGGATGCTTTTCTTCAGCAGGGACAGGGAAGCTGGTCAGAGTTGATGAAAAGATGGATGGAGCCAAATACAGGGCAATCTTAGAAGAAAACCTGTTAGAGTCTACAAAAGACTTGAGCCCGGGGCGGAGGTTCACCTTCCAGCAGGACAACGACCCGAAACATACAGCCAGAGCTACAATGGAATGGTTTAGATCAAAACATATTCATGTGTTAGAATGCCCCAGTCACAGTCCAGACCTAAATCACATTGAGAATCTGTGGCAGGACTTGAAAATTGCTGCTCACAGACGCTCTCCATCCAATCTGACAGAGCTTGGGGTATTTTACAAAGAAGAATGGGCAAAAATGTCCTCTCTAGATGGGCAAAGCTGTTAGAGACTTCCCCAAAAAGACTTGGAGCTGTAATTGCAGGGAAAGGCGGTTCTACAAAGTATTTACTCAGGGGGGTGCCATACAAATGCCCCCACACTTTTCACATATTTATTTGTATCATTTATCATTTTCCTTCCACTTCACATTTATGAGCCACTTTGTGTCGGTCTATCACATAAAATCCCAATAAAATACATTTACATTTTGGTTGTAACTTTAAATTTCAAGGGGTATGAATACTTTTTCAAGGAACTCTATAGGCAATCTTTGGCACACATTGATTGGTATATTATTACCTATTGATAGGTAAACTGACAGTCTCTTTTTCCTAGGAAGACAAATAAAACCAGTCCATGGTGCTCTATGGCCAGCTTGTAGTCAGTTCCTGTTCTGTAGAGAAAAAAATGACACTTCCTGGGGTCAAGCAGCCAGGACGTTGTTTTGGTTCATAGTGCCCAGTAGGGAGCTTATTAGTAGTGTTGAGCGAACCCGGACTGTAAAGTTCAGGTCCGTACCGAACTTTGGGGTGTCCGGAACCCGGACTTTTCAAAAAAAGTCTGGGTTCGGGTCCGGGGTTCTGGTAATTTTACCAAAAGTTCTGAAAATTGCTGTAAAAAAGTTCAGGAAAGTCCAAGAGGTCTGCAAAAGGAAGGAAAATGGGGGTAAGGGTGGGACAAGTGCCCTACAAAGAAACGGGGACAGGGAAATAACTAAAAGCATTTTTTAAAAAATCAAAACATAAAAAAATCAAAAATGGAGGTGGATGTGGACCTTCTTCAAACTGTGTCTGAAAAGTATTAATTAATGGTAGAAGCCATATAACTGTTCTAAAATCATCTTCAAACTGTGTCAAAAAAGTATAAATAAGCCGGGAGAACCCATATCACTGTTCTAAAATCATCTAAAAACTCTATGTGAAACTATAGCAGAGCGAAACTATATCCCTGTTCTTCTCTATGCTGTAGTTTCACACACAGTTTCCAGATGTTTGCAGAACAGTAGTTCAGTTTGTCCCGGATTTTAGTTAAAGTGACACACACAGTTTCCAGATGTTTTCAGAGCAGTGATATGGGTTCGCCCCGGTTTTTGTTAAAGTGTTACACACAGTTTCCAGATGTTTGCAGAACAGTAGTTCAGTTTGTCCCGGTTTTAGTTAAAGTGACACACACAGTTTCCAGATGTTTGCAGAACAGTAGTTCAGTTTGTCCCGGTTTTAGTTAAAGTAACACACAGAGTTTCCAGATGTTTGCAGAACAGTGACATGGGTTCGCCCCGGTTTTTGTTAAAGTGTTACACACAGTTTCCAGATGTTTGCAGAACAGTAGTTCAGTTTGTCCCGGTTTTAGTTAAAGTGACACACACAGTTTCCAGATGTTTGCAGAACAGTGATATGGGTTCTCCCGGCTTATTTATACTTTTTTGACAGAGTTTGAAGATGATTTTAGAGCAGTTATATGGCTTCTACTGTTAATTAATACTTTTCAGACCCAGTTTGAAGATGGTCCACATCCGCCTCCATTTTTGATTTTTTTATGTTTTTATTTTTTTAAAAATGCTTTTAGTTATTTCCCTGTCCCCATTTCTTTGTAGGGCACTTGTCCCACCCTTACCCCCATTTCCTTCCTTTTGCAGACCTCTAGGACTTTCCAGGACTTTTTTACAGCCATTTTTGTGCCTAAAATTCGGGTCCCCATTGATTTCAATGGGGTTCCGGGTCCGGGACAAAGTTCGGGTTCTGTCCGGACCCGAACCCGGACTTTGTCCCGAAGTTCGGCCAAACCAGCAGAACCCGGACTTCCAGAAGTTCGCTCAACTCTACTTATTAGGAAAAATGTCCGCTTCTCATTCCATGAATAGTGGTGCTTCCTCCACTTCACCCTGGAAGGATTTCCCCCTTTAGGACCAGAGCACTTTTTTCGATTCAGCACTGCACCGCTTTAACTGACAATTGCGCGGTCCTGCGACGTTGTACCCTAACAAAATTTGCGTCCTTTTTCCCCCATAAATAGAGCTTTCTTTTGGTGGCATTTGATCACCACTGCGTCATTTCTGATCGCCGCTATAAACAAAAAAACAGCGACAATTTTTCAAAAAAAAAAAATATATTTATTACTTTTTGCTAAAATACAAATCCCCCCAAAAAATATAAAAAAAACTAATTTATTCAACGGTTTTTGGCCGATTTATATTCTTCCTCATACTTTTGGTAAAAAAAATCGCAATCGGCGCTGATTGATTGGTTTGTGCAATAGTTGCTGCTTTTACAAACCATGAGAATTCATTTCTGCCGTTTTTACAAAAATTTTTTTTTTTTTACTAGTAATGGCGGCGATCTGCGATTTTTATTGGGACTGCGATATTGCAGCGGACATGTCGGACATTTTTGACACCAATGACATTTATACAGCGATCAGAAATTTAAATATCCACTGATTACTGTATAAATGTCACTGGCAGTGAAGGGGTTAACCTGCAGGGGGAGATCTAGGGGGTAACTGTGTTCCCTAGGCGTGTTCTAACTGTGAGGGGGCTAGGCTGCCAGGGGCACCAGAGATCTAATTGATCCCGAGTACGGGGATCAGTAGCTGGCGGAGATCGAGTCTGTCCAAGCCGCGGCCACAACTCTGCAGAGTGCGGCGGGCACGAGAGTGCACTGCCAGCAGCGTGCAAGCCGCTGTTTATAGACGACCATTCGCGCTACAGAGGCTCACTGCAGCAGTAAATGCACGAAAGCCGGTCGGGAAGCGGTTAAAGACATTTGAACTTCAGAACTCAACATGTGAATTGCTGATGCCGACAAGTTGGAGGATTAAAATATCTCAGTGGGGACGGGGCTGCTGGAGGAAAGTCACGCTGTCACCTTTACTCCACTGCTGCAAAGTGCCAAGTAGGATAAAGGTGGTGGAGACGCAGATGGGGAAAGTCACGATGATATGAAAATAATGAAGTGAATAAATAAATAAAGGATTCAATGAATAAACAAACAAATAAACAAATGAATAAACAAACAAATAAACAAATGAATAAACAAACAGTTAAATAAGTAAATAAAATGTTCTTTATGTAGCGGCCTTTGTGTTTGTTGAGCAGCATTGCATTAACACTTCGCAGTACCTGGGTACGCCTGTGATGCGGTTTTATTATAACAGCCAACGGCTGGAATACTGAGACGCAGAAGTGTTGCATTTGAATCACTTGAATAAAGGAAGAAAAGCACAAATAGGCCATAAGGGAACACACACTATATTACCAAAAGTATTGGGACGCCTGTCTTTACACGCACATGAACTTTAATGGCATCCCAGTCTTAGTCCGTCGGGTTCAATATTGAGTTGGTCCACCCTTTGCAGCTATAACAGCTTCACCTCTTCTGGGAAGGCTGTCCACAAGGTTTAGGAGTGTCTATGGGAATGTTGGACCGTTCTTCCAGAAGCACATTTGTAAGGTCAGGCGCTGATGTTGGATAAGAAGGCCTGGCTCACAGTCGCAAAGGTGTTCTATGGGGTTGAGGTCAGGACTCTGTGCAGGCCGGTCAAGTTCCACCCCAAACTCACTCACCCATGTCTGTATGGACCTTGCTTTGTGCACTGGTCCAAATCATTTGGTGGAGGGGGGGTTATGGTGTGGGGTTGTTTTTCAGGGGTTGGGTTTGGCCCCTTAGTTACAGTGAAGGGAACTCTTAAGGCGTCAGCACACCAAGACATTTTGGACAATTTCATGCTCCCAACTTTGTGGGAAGAGTTTGGGGATGACCCCTTCCTGTTCCAACATGACTGCGCACCACTGCACAAAGCAAGGTCCATAAAGACATGGATGAGCGAGTTTGGGGTGAAGGAATTTGACTGGCCTGCACAGAGTCCTGACCTCAACCCCATAGAACACCTTTGGGATGAATTAGAGAGGAGACTGTGAACCAGGCCTTCTCATCCAACATCAGTGCCTGACCTCACAAATGTGCCACGAGTTGACAAACACTTTAAGGCCTCATACACACGGGCGTATGGAAAAAAAAATAATCAAAACGTCGGGCCCAACGTCAGGTAAAAATCTGTGTTTTTTTCGGCGTTTTGCATCTGCGTTAATGAGCGTTAGTGAGCGTCGGCGTTAACAGGCGTTTTTAAAGAAAAAAACATTCCTCTGCTATTTTTTAACCTGAAAAGGCCTGCGTCAAATACGCCGGTACGGCGTTAGTGAGTGTTATGCCACGTTGGCATCAAAAACGGCAAAACGTTGCAGCCTTGGAACGCGCTGGCTGTGGGTTCTGCTTTTAGCTCACTAATGCCAATGCCCTCTACAGCTCAAAAACGTCGGCGTTTTTATGGGGCCATTGACTAACATGGAGAGCTGTAAAAAAACGGTAAAAAACGCCTGTGTGTATGATGACTTAATCTTGGCTTGTTTGGTATCTATTTACTCTCTGTAACAACATCTTTTATATTGTACCCCACATATTGGGCATGTTATTATGATTTTGTGCACTAGAATTCACTTTAGTGCATTCTTTGCAGAAAATTTGCTTTTGATAAGCGTCTGTGCAAATATCGTGTGACATAATAAATGGCATCAGCCACGCCACCATTTTATTCTCCAGGGCCTCGGATTTCAGAAAATAAATCATGTTTTGGGGGTTCTCTGTGATTTTCTTGCACAAAATACTGATTTTAATGTGTGTGAAAAAAGAAAACATTGCCCGGGACGGCCTGTTGCTAAGCAACAACAAGCTGTATGTTTACTCGATGTATTCTCAGGTAGAATGACTTGCTTTCACTTTTTTTTTCCTACAAAGCAGACAGCTGTGTTTATGAGGCTGTGACCTCTAATAGCACCAGGTACACCGCCTCCACTGTATGTAGGAAAACAAAGCGCGGGTGCCACATTGAACATGGCGGCTTCACGCTGCTGCCGACGCACAGGAATCCGCCGCTGTGATTGGCCGCCCGCTGCCGGCGTCATGACGTCGCCTCTGGAACCCGGAAGTCCTATAGCAGTAGCTGTCAGCTGTCTGTCCCCTTGCTGGTATCATGCGCCTGGTTCACTTGCTGCTACCCCAGCGCCTGCAGCAAGTGGCCGCCGTCACCAGCCGCCTGAGCTCGGCCTGCTGCGGCCAGGAGAGGCTCCCAGCTCACCCCATGCCAAGGCTCACCTCCAGGCAGGCCAGCTCCCTGCCCACAGCCACGATGGAGGAGCTCCTGAGCAGGTGTGTGCCCCCCCTGCCCCCCTACGAGACCAAAGACAAGACCCCTCCTCCCCCTGAGCCGCAGAGCTTGCACTTCATGCAGCAGTATGGGAGCCTGGACGCGGGGCGGAGGGCGGCCCTGCTGGGGGAGCTGGCGGCGGGGTACGGTGTGGACCATGCCCAGGTGGCGGAGCTGAGCGATAAGCTGGTCCAGGATCAGCAGAAGAGGGACCTGGGCACCGTGCTGCAGGTGGAGGACCGGCTCCGCTATTACCTCACCCCCCAGTACAAGGGGCTCTTCTGTCACATCAGCAAGCTGGAGGGGGGCGTCAAGTTCCTAGTGGACCTGAGAGCCGACATCATTGAGGGCATGGCGTCCAAGATGGCTGACGGACCCCACATCCGGGTAAGACTGGGGGGTCAGCTGGAAAATTCGGGAGAGCTTCCAGTGCAATCCCCAAAACCTCCAGAGGGCAGCACAATTTAACACATCGACACCCCAAAATTTCAGTCCTGCGTTATGAAGCATATCGTAATCCACGCTTAAGTACAATAACCCCCAGCATTGGTATCGGTGGACTTAATAGTAACCCCCAGCATTGGTGCCATTAAAGGCAATAATAACCCCCAGTGTTGGTATCAGTGGACTCAATAATAACCCCCAGCATTGGTGCCATTGGATGCAATAATAACCCCCAGCATTGGTGCCATCAGACGCAATTATAACCCCCAGCATTGGTGTCAGTGGACGCTATTAAATGTGCCATTGGACGCAATAACAACCCCCAGCATTGGTGCCATTCGATGAAATAACCCCCAGCATTGGTGCCATTGGACGCAAAAAGCACCCCCCAACATTGGTGTCAGTGTGCACAACAATAACCCCCAGCATTGGTGTCAATGGACGCAATAATAACCCCCAGCATTGGTGGCAATAATAATCCTCGGCGTTGGAGGCAATAATAACCCCCTGCATTGGTGCCATTGGAGGCACTAATAACCCCCAGCATTGGTGCTATTGGATGCAATAATAACCCCCAGCATTGGTGCCATTAGATTCAATAAAAGCCCCCAGCATTGGTGCCATTGGATGCAATAATCACCCCCCAACATTGTTGTCAATGTATGCAATAATAACCTCTAGCATTGGTGCTATTGGTCGCAATAATAACCTCTAGCATTGGTGCTATTGGTCGCAATAATAACCTCTAGCATTGGTGCTATTGGTCGCAATAATAACCCCCAGCATTGGGGCCATTGGATGCAATCAATAA
>BLSH010129786.1:2077542-2097230 GCA_018402905.1 Glandirana rugosa | reverse complement strand
CCCAAAACATCTGTCACCATACACAACATCTGTCACAGTCCCCAAAACATCTGTCACCATACACAAAACATCTGTATGTCCCCATCACATCTGTCACAGTCCCCGTCACATCTGTCTGTCCGCCAACACCAAATAAACCCCGATTTGGGTTATTCTTACCAAAGAAATGTAGCAGTATCATTTTTGGTCAGAATTTATCAAGAGAAATTACTTATTTGCAAAATTTTATAACAGAAACGCAGAAAAATGCATTGTTTTTGAAAATTTTTTGTCTTTTTTTAATTTATAGCGCAAAAAATAAAAAACCCAGGGGTGATTAAATACCACCAAAAGAAAGCTCTATTTGTGTGAAAAAAATGATAAAAATTTCATATGGGTACAGAGTCGCATGACCGCGCAATTGTCATTCAAGCTGCAACAGTGCTGAAAGCTGAAAATTGGTCCGGGAAGGAAGGGGGTTTAAGTGCCCAGTATTGAAGTGGTTAATAACTAGTTAATTACTACTGGTTGTCAACTAATTAATTGAATGAATTGCCACAAGCTTTCACTACTAATTTTTTTAATGCTGGCTTTTCTTCAGGCTTTTCTTCGGGAATCCTGCTAACAGCAGATGTGTCATGGTTGTTAGGGTAGCGGCTGGTGCCAGCTGCTTTACTGCTTAGCGACTGCCCCATGGACATATACTGCGGCAGGGCAGCCACTCTGGGTCTGGGGTGTGCACATGCCCCCGCCACTAAGTCACTCCCGCTGTGAATGAACGCAGCGGGAGCCATTCATCGGATGCCGCGGTCGTAATGTCCACCGGGACACGCTGATCGTTTTTGTGAGAGAGGCAGAATGGCGGTCTGCCTATGTAAACGAGTCAGATCGCAGTTCTGTTAGTAGGAAAGACCAAGATAAGCAAGAACACAGATCCCTGTCTTCCCCCAGTTAAAGCACATCCCCCACACAGTTAGCAAGCACTCCCTAGGAACACATTTAACCCTTTGATCGCCCCTGATGTTAACCCCTTCCTTGTCAGTGTCATTGGTACAGTGACGATGCATATTTTATAGCACTGGTCCCACAAAAGTGACAGTCCGTGCCCAATTTGTCCGCTGCAATGTCACAGTCCCGCTATAAGTCGCTGATTGCCGCCATTTCTAGTAAAAAAATAAAATAAAGAAAAAATATAGAAATATATCCCATAGTTTGTAGACGCTATAACTTTTGCGCAAACCAATCAATATACGCTTATCGGGCTTTTTTTTTTTTTTTTTTAAGTAGATGTTTTATAGCAGAAAGTAAAAAATATTGTTTGTTTTTATTTTTTGTTTCAAAATTGTCGCTCTTTTTTTGTTTATAGCGCAAAAAAATAAAAGCGCAGTGCCGTATCGCAAAAAAAATACCTTGTCAGGAAGGGAGGTGAAACCTTCCGGAGCTGAAGAGGTTAAAGTAAATATAAGTTTGTTCGGTGTGTCTCAGCACACGGCGGCATCCTGCAGGACAATTAAAGCCATTAATCTCTGATGCTGACGCGTTCACCTATTGCCGTGACTTTCGTATCCTCTCCGCATTCCTGAGTGCGCACAGCACAACCCCCGCAGACACGGACTGCGCCGCCGTTATTACCGGCACTGCAAACAAGATTTCCAACTCCGCTTCAGGAATTTTCCAGAGACTAATGGTAATTCTTTCCTTTTGCCTATTTGCCCAATTACCTACGCGGCGAATGCATGCGTAATCTCCTCGCAATTATTCAGCATACAGAATGCCTCTATTTGTTTCCCCGGAACACATCTCCCAGAACATTTGTGGTTTGTTGTTAACAAAATGAACTATTTCTTGTAGGAGGCTTATATTGATGCCGCATAATGTGATCCCACTGTTCTGCTGTGCATTAGCGCTACGCGGCGAGTGACAATAATGGAGCGCAGAGGGGAACTCGGCCTGCAGATGAAACTTTTTGTAATGCACCTAAATTTATGGGGATGCTATTATTATACCTGCAATCTTAAAACTGCGGCTCTGGGGCCAGATGCAGTCCTTTTCTTGCTCTTTTCTGGCCCTTGCGGCACTATTCCTCCCACTAATACCAATGATGGGGCACTATTCCTCCCACTAATACCAATGATGGGGCACTATTCCTCCCACTGACACCAATGCTGGGACACTATTCCTCCCACTGACACCAATGCTGGGACACTATTCCTCCCACTGACACCAATGATGGAACACTATTCCTCCCACTGACACCAATGCTGGGACACTATTCCTCCCACTGACACCAATGCTGGAACACTATTCCTCCCGCTGACGCCAACGATGGGGCACTATGCCTCCCGCTGACGCCAACGATGGGGCACTATGCCTCCCGCTGACGCCAACGATGGGGCACTATGCCTCCCGCTGACGCCAACGATGGGGCACTATGCCTCCCGCTGACGCCAACGATGGGTGACTGTGGGAGGAATTCTTCCCCCAATGCCAAAGATGCATGGTTTACGTCCACTGTTGCCAAGACAACTACTCCCACTGGTCACTGTCTGGCCCCCCTCAAGTCTGAAGTACAGTAAACTGTTCCTATGTTTAGGAAGTTTGGATGTCGATTTTGCAGGGTGGGCCACAAAAGGTCAGTTCCAGTTTTTCCCCCCACCCCCTGCACTGATCACATGCAATTCCCCCTGCTGGGAGGGGGAAGGGAACTGCAGGGGCCCCCTAAAGCACCAGCAACATGCATGAAATTCAGGCACCCATGCAGTTTCTTCCTTAGGGGGTAACCCCCTAATCTCAAAATTCAGTGCTGAAAACAAGAGTTTTCCCCGTTACCCCTGACTACAAACCCTTAAAGTATAAGTAAAGGCAAAACTATTTTTTTTTTCTTAAGGGAAATTTCTCCTCTAGGACTCAGATGGCAAAAATTTCCTTAGAGGGCAACGTTACCCGGCCACTGTGTGTACAGTCCTTAACGTTACCCGACCATTGGGTCTACGCTCCTCAACATTACCTGACCACTGGGTCCTCAACGTTACCCGACCACTGTGTGTACAGTCCTTAACGTTACCCGACCATTGGGTCTACGCTCCTCAACATTACCTGACCACTGGGTCCTCAACGTTACCCGACCACTGTGTGTACGCGCCTCATCAGATCAATGGAGTCCTCAATGCTGAGAAATACAGGCAGATACTTCTCCATCATGCCATACCACCAGGGAGTCATGTGATTAGCCCCAAATGTATTCTGCAGCAGGACAACCATCCCAAACATACAGCCAATGTCATTAAAGTAAATCCGAAAAAATACATTTTAATTAATAATGGCCTAGTAGAGTATAGCATGTCATGTTATCTGTGCCCAGTCTTTCCACGCAGAGTTAATCCAGCTCTGAGTAATCCCTTTATTTTTTTTCAGTAAGAGAAAGACCGTCTAACTGGGAAATGGGAGACGTTTCTTCCCGTGCTGCTGTGTGAGTGACAGATCATTTCCTTATCTCCTGCACAGAGCATACTGAGCTTCACACCCCCCCCCCCTCCTTTTTTCTTCAGCTCTCAGTGTAGAGGTGGGTGGGGAGTCTTGTGACATCATAACTCCACCCACCGAGCTCCAGCAAAGAGAGCCACCCACTGATTCTAGAGTTTTGCAAGGTTGCTACTGCTGAAGGGGGTGAGCTTTGCAAGGTAGGGATACATGCAGGAGGCTTGCATGTACACATACATTAATACTGTGCCATTAGTTTATACTGAGTGGGTGGTGGGTTTACATCCACTTTAAGAACAATCGTCAGTGTAAAGAAGAACAAGGAGACCTGGAAGTGATGGTTTGGCCCCCACGGAGCTCTGATCTCACCATCATGGAATCTGTCTGGGATGACATGAAAAAACAGGACTGGAGGCAGCCGACAACCACAGAAGATCTGTGCTTAGTTCTCCAAGATGTACATAGAACAACCTACCTGCCGAGTTCCTTCACCAACTGTGTGCAAGTCTACCTAGAAGAATTTATGTTGGTTTGAAGGCAAAGGGTCGTCACATCAAAGATTGATTTGGAATTGGATTTCTTTTCTGTTCTCTCACTTTGCATTTTGTAAATTGATAAACATAAACAATTACAATGTATATTTTTGACAGCATTGCAAGTAGGGCCCCAAATATATCTATCTATATATCTATTATCTTTAACCCCTACAGATCCGCGCTATTGCCGAAGTACGGCTCCAGCGCGGATCTGAAATGCCATGGACGTCGTCCCCTGTGCACGCTCCCGGCGCGCCCCCCTGGCGGCAGCAGCGGAGAGCGCCCGCCCGTGGGTCGGGCAGACTCAATGTCCGCTCGAGACCCACGATCGCCTGACAGAGCTGCAGAACAGGGAACCACCGATGTAAACACGGCGGTTCTCCGTTCTGTGACAGGGGACATGACAGATCTACTGATCCCTGTCACTGGGATCAGTTAGATCTGTTATGTCCCGGCCAGCCCCGCCCCCCCACAGTTAGAACACCCCCAGGGAACATTGTTAACCCCTTCACTGCCCCCTGCTGGTTAACCCCTTCACTGAAAATGACATTTACACAGTAATCAGTGGATATTTAAATTTCTGATTGCTGTATACATGTCATTGGTCCCAAAAATGTGTAAAAAATGTCCGACATTTCTGCTGCAATATCGCAGTCCCGATAAAAATCGCAGATCGCCGCCATTACTAGTAAAAAAAAATAAATAAATAATAAAAACGCCATAAATTAATTCCCATAGTTTGTAGATGCGATAACTTTTGCGCAAACCAATCAATATATGCCAATTGTGATTTTTTTTTTTTTTTTTACCAAAAAATATGTAGAAGAATATATGGCGGCCTAAACTGATGAATCATTTTTTTAAATGGATTTGTACTTTAGCAAAAAGTAAAAAATATTGTTCTTTTTTGCAAAATTGTCGCTCATTTTTTGTTTATAGCGGCGATCAGAAATGACGCAGAGGGGATCAAATACCACCAAAAGAAAGCTCTATTTGTGGAAAAAAAAGGACGCAAATTTTATTTGGGTACAACGCCGCACGACCGCTCAATTGTCATTCAAAATGCGACAGCGCTGAAAGCCAAAAATTTGGTCTGGGCAGGAGGGGGGTTTAAGTGCCCAGTAAGGAAGTGGTTAATATCTGCCTGAAATTCAATCTCTGGACAAACCGCAGCAACTCCTTTCTATATTTTCTAAGAAAGTATCATAAAGAATGAGGTTATTGGTTGGGGCAGGGGGGGGGGGTGAGTGTTGGAAAGGAGAGGCGATTTCCAGCCTGGTCTGGAAGGGGTTAACCCTCCATGGATTATCACTCCTTTGTTACAATCCCGTCTTCATCTTTTGTTGGATTTTCACAATACAGTGAATTAAAGAAAAGATTGTGCGGAGGTCTATTTTTAGATAAGAAATATTACTTTGAGAAATTCCATCACCTCTCAGGTGCAGATTGTTTCACCCCCACATTCACACGCGGTGTCGGCTCTTCTGTTTTGTGACCGGTTATCCGACGAGCGAGTGGCTTTTTTTTTTTTCGCTACCGATAAATGAAGTCATTGATAAGCCTTTCAAAGGGCACAAAACCATCTTTGCTTTATTCCTTCTAATGCTTATCTCCTTCACACAGGAAATATATATAATTTTATTTTTTAATCCGCTCTGTTATTTCCAGGTTTTTTTTTTTGTCCTGTTATCAAACTTGATACAATTTTATTTTTTTTAGCACTTTGCAGAGCAACCAAACCATTCGCATCGTTATCTGTCGCCAAGGAGCTTACAGTCCAATGTGAGTTGTCTGTCTTAGAGAAAGGGGGTGGAATGACCCCCAGCACATTGCATATTACTCCTCTATACACCAGGGTGATGCTGTTACAATCTGGCATCTCTTGTGTTGTAGGATCCGTTTGTTCGGACAGTGTGATCCCTGTCGTGTATATATATTGGTGTTTGATTTTGTGCATTTATGCAATATCCGTGTCCCCTTTGATTGCTGCCTGTTGTACTTTTCTTAAAATAAATATTAATGTGACACTTATCACCAACATACGTATTGTATAAATTGACAAAGAAAGAGAGAGAGAAAATCTGACTACAAAGGCCAAACGTGGAGTATATATAAAATCATACATTTTTATTATACAACATGTTTTCATATAGTATAGGACAGGGATAAGCAATTAGCGGACCACCAGATGTTGCAAAACTACAAGTCCCATCATGCCCTTGCCTTTGGGTGTCATGCTTGTGGCTGTCAGAGTCTTGCAATGCCTCATGGGATTTGTAGTTCTGAAACAGCTGGAGGTCCGCTAATTGCAGATCCCTGGTATAGGAGGTCAGTCTGCTCAAGCAACTCCTAGCAACCTCTGGAGGAACCTCAGGTATTCATGGAACCCCGGTTGAGCAAGACTAGTCCATACTATAATAAAAGGAAATCAGTCTAAAATCACTATATACACCAATACAAAAAACTTCCTTATGAAAGGGACTGATGTTCCTCATCTTCAGTATACCTTATATTGGATGTCAATCACTATTTACTCCAATTAGAAAGATTCCTTCTGAAAGGGACTGAGATTCTTCATCCCCATTTATACCTTACATTGGATGTCAGTTGGGATTTGACAACTTTTATTGATGATCAGTGTAGGTAGGAGGTCAGTCTGCTCAAGGAACTCCTAGTAACCTCTGGAGGATCCTTAGGCTTTCGTGGAACCTCAAGAGAACCTGGTCCATACTGTAATAAATCTGAAATCAATATATACTCCCATTAGAAAGCCTCCTTATGAAATGGACTGAGATTCCCCATCTTTAGTATACAGATGTGCAGGGATATACTCTCTTCATCTTCAGTATACCGTTTATTGGATGTCAATCACTATTTACTCCAATTAGAAAGATTCCTTCTGAAAGGGACTGAGATTCTTCATCCCCATTTATACCTTACTATGGATGTAATTTGGGATTTGACAACTTTTATTGATGATCAGTGTAGGTAGGAGGTCGGTCTGCTCAAGGAACTCCTAGTAACCTCTGGAGGAACCTTAGGCTTTTGTGGAACCTCGAGAGAACCTGGTCCATACTGTAAAAAATCTGAAATCACTGTATACTACCATTAGAAAGCTTCCTTATGATATGGACTGAGATTCCCCATCTTTAGTATACAGATGTGCAGGGATATCCTCTCCTCATCTTCAGTATACCGTTTATTGGATGTTAATTACTATGTACTCCAATTAGAAAGATTCCTTCTGAAGGGGACTGAGAATCCTCATCACCATTATACTTTACTATGGATGTCATATGGGATTTGACTACTTTTATTGGTGATCAGTGTAGGTAGGAGGTCAGTCTGTTTAAGGAACTCCTAGCAATCTCTGGAGGAACCTTAGGCTTTCGTTAAACCCTGAGAGAACCTGGTCCGTACTGTAATAAATCTGAAATCACTGTTATACTCCCATTAGAAAGCTTCCTTATGATACAGACTGAGATCCCCCATATTTAGTATACAGATGTGCAGGGATGTACTCTGTACACCTTTCTTTTCTTTTTTTTTTTTTATCCTCTGCACACGAGTTCACCACTGAAGTTACCCCTCTCCAGTACACCTTACATTGGATGTCAATCACTATATACAGTAGTCCCATTAGAAAGCTTTCTTACGAAAGGGACTGAGATTCCTCATCCCCATTATACCTTACATTGGATGTCAGTTAGGATTTGACCACTTTTATTGGTGTTCAGAGTAGATAGATCAATCTGCTAAGTGTAGGTAGGTCAGTCTGCTCAAGGAACTCCTAGTGCCCTCTGGAGGAAAATCAGGCTTTCACGAAACCCTAAGAAAACATGTTCCATACTATAATAAACAAAGGAAATAAATCAGAAATCACTATATACTCCCATTAGAAAGCTTCCCTATGAAAGGGACTGACGTTCCTTATCCCCAGTATACCTTCCATTGGATGCCAGTTGGGATTTGACCACTTACATTGGTGATCCGTGTAGGTAGGAAGTCAGTCTGCTCAAGGAACTCCTAACAACCTCTGGAGGAACCTCAAGTATTCATGGAACCCTGGTTGAGCAAGACTAGTCCATACTATAATAAAAGAAAATCAGTCTAAAATCACTATATACACCCATACAAAAAACTTCCTTATGAAAGGGACTGATGTTCCTCATCTTCAGTATAGCTTATATTGGATGTCAATCACTATATACTCCAATTAGAAAGATTCCTTCTGAAAGGGACTGAGATTCTTCATCCCCATTTATACCTTACTATGGATGTCAGTTGGGATTTGACAACTTTTATTGATGATCAGTGTAGGTAGGAGGTCGGTCTGCTCAAGGAACTCCTGGTAACCTCTGGAGGAACCTTAGGCTTTCGTGGAACCTCGAGAGAACCTGGTCCATACGGTAATAAATCTGAAATCACTGTATACTACCATTAGAAAGCTTCCTTATGATATGGACTGAGATTCCCCATCTTTAGTATACAGATGTGCAGGGATATACTCTCCTCATCTTCAGTATACCGTTTATTGGATGTTAATTACTATGTACTCCAATTAGAAAGATTCCTTCTGAAAGGGACTGAGATTCTTCATCCCCATTTATACCTTACATTGGATGTCAGTTGGGATTTGACCACTTTTATTGATGATCAGTGTAGGTAGGAGGTCAGTCTGCTCATGGAACTCCTAGTAACCTCTGGAGGAACCTTAGGCTTTAGTGGAACCTCGAGAGAACCTGATCCATACTGTAATAAATCTGAAATCACTGTATGCTACCATTAGAAAGCTTCCTTATCATATGGACTGAGATTCCCCATCTTTAGTATACAGATGTGCAGGGATATACTCTCCTCATCTTCAGTATACCGTTTATTGGATGTTAATTACTATGTACTCCCAATTAGAAAGATTCCTTCTGAAAGGGACTGAGACTCCTCATCCCCATTATACCTTACTATGGATGTAATTTGGGATTTGACTACTTTTATTGGTGATCAGTGTAGGTAGGAGGTCAGTCTGCTCAAGGAACTCCTAGCAATCTATGGAGGAACCTTAGGCTTTTGTTAAACCCTGAGAGAACCTGGTCCGTACTGTAATAAATCTGAAATCACTGTTATACTCCCATTTAGCAAGCTTCCTTATGATACAGACTGAGATCCCCCATATTTAGTATACAGATGTGCAGGGATGTACTCTGTACACCTTTTTTTTTTTTTTTTATCCTCTGCACACGAGTTCACCACTGAAGTTACCCCTCTCCAGTACACCTTACATTGGATGTCAATCACTATATACAGTAGTCCCATTAGAAAGCTTTCTTACGAAAGGGACTGAGATTCCTCATCCCCATTATACCTTACATTGGATGTCAGTTAGGATTTGACCACTTTTATTGGTGGTCAGAGTAGATAGATCAATCTGCTAAGTGTAGGTAGGTCAGTCTGCTCAAGGAACTCCTAGCGCCCTCTGGAGGAACATCAGGCTTTCACGAAACCCTAAGAAAACATGTTCCATACTATAATAAACAAAGGAAATAAATCAGAAATCACTATATACTCCCATTAGAAAGCTGACGTTCCTTATCCCCAGTATACCTTCCATTGGATGTCAGTTGGGATTTGACCACTTACATTGGTGATCCGTGTAGGTAGGAAGTCAGTCTGCTTAAGGAACTCCTAGCAACCTCTGGAGGAACCTCAGGTATTCATGGAACCCTGGTTGAGCAAGACTAGTCCATACTATAATAAAAGGAAATCAGTCTAAAATCACTATATACACCCATACAAAAAACTTCCTTATGAAAGGGACTGATGTTCCTCATCTTCAGTATACCTTATATTGGATGTCAATCACTATATACTCCCATTAGCTTCCTTCTGAAAGGGACTGAGATTCCTCATCCCCATTATACCTTACATTGGATGTCAGTTGGGATTTGACCACTTATATTGATGATCAGTGTAGGTATGAGTTCAGGTAGGAGGGCAGGAGGTCAAGGAAATCCTAGCAACCTCTGGAGGAACCTTAGGCGATCATGGAACCCTGAGAGAACCTGGTCCATACTGTAATGAAAGAAAAAAAAAATCTGAAATCACTATATACTACCATTAGAAAGCCTCCTTATGAAATGGACTGAGGGTCCCCATCTTCAGTATACAGATGTGCAGGAATATACTCTGTACACTTTTTTTTTCTTTTCTTTTCCCTCTGTACATAAGATCACTACTGAAGTTCCTTGTCTCCAGTACACCTTACATTGGATGTCAATCACTATATACAGTAGTCCAATTTAGAAGGCTTTCTTATGAAAGGGACTGAGATACGTCATCCCCATTATACCTTATATTGCATGTCAGTTGGGATTTGACCACTTTTATTGATGATCAGTGTAGATAGATCAATCTGCTCAGGGAACCCCTAGAAACCACTGGAGGAACCTCCAGGGTTTCATGGAACCCTGGTTGAGCAAAAGCTGGTCCATACTATAATAAACAAAGATAAGGCATCTTAAGTCACTATATACTTCCATTAAGAAGCTTTTTTATAAAAGGGTTTGAGGCTCTCCATCTTCAGTAGGAAGAAATCTGAAATCGCTATATACTCTCATTAGACAGCTTCCCTATGAAAGGGACTGACGTTCCTCATCCCCAGTATATCTTCCATTGGATGTCGTTTGGGATTTGACCACTTTTATTGGTGGTCAGAGTTAAGCCCCATACACACGGGACGATGATCGCACGTACGATCGTGCCAAATCGTATGTTGGCTGTTGTATCTAGCATACTGACTGCACTACACGATCGTACGACCGCAGAAGAACGTTCAGGTGCATGTAATTAGCATCCGGCCGTTCCTGACTTCTGAGCATGCGTGTTTTGCACAATACAACTTTGTTGTACCAACTGCTCTGTACACACGATACAACGGTCGTATGAGAGCTTGTTGGTACGACCAAGTTTTTTCGTCTGTTCATACAACTCCCTTGTACGACCGTCGTATGTTCGACTGTTCAAATCGCGCATACGAACGATCGACATCGCATACAACGGTCGTTAGTATGACCTGTTGTATGTGATTGTCGTCCCGTGTGTACGGGGCTTAAATCTGTCAATCTGCTCAAAGAACTCCTAGAAAACTCTGGAGGAACCTCCAGGGTTCTATGGAACCCTGGTTGAGCAAAACTAGTCCATACCAGGGGCGTTGCTAGGTCTACAAAAGATCTGGGGCTAGAGCCCATAGCAGCGAAGTAAAGAAAGACATACGCTTGAGTGAGCATGCATGTAATAAAATAAATAATAATAGTAATAAATATACATGTGTATGTATGTGTGTGTGTGTGTGTATATATATATTATTATATATATATATATATATATATATATATATATATACAGTCTGCATTCCAGACCGGGACATACCTGCTAATTGCAGAACTGCACCCACCCTGTCAGAGACCCAGGGCTATGGGCCCCAGACTCGGGGCTATAGCCCCAATAGCCACCCCCTAGCAACGCCTCTGGTCCATACTATAATAAACAAAGATAATACATCTCAAATCACTATATACTTCCATTATAAAAGGGTCTGAGGCTCCCCATCTTCAGTATACGGATGTACAGGGATATACTCTTTATACTTTGTCTTTCTGTTTGCCCTCTGTGTTTAGCACCATGGACAGCAGTCAATTCACATTGTCAGTGAAAGAGTTACAGCTCTTTTTTTTCTGTTCTCCAGAAGTAAAATGTAATCTAGCAGTGACATTTGCAGTTGTCAGCGCCACTAGAACATCAAAGGGCCGCTTCTACTGTCATTTCTTTGTGAGCTCGATAAGTTATTTAGCGCTTGTGTGATGTTCTTGTCTTTTTTTTCTTCTCTTTCTTTCTCCCGTTCGGTAACTGTCTTGGATCCGCAGAAGACTTTTGTGGCATAGTTGCCTTTTTTTATTTTATCTAGCAGCGAGGACAAGAGGGTTTTCAGGACCATACCAGGTCTTGGAAAATGAGGCTTTAAATACCGTTGAACAATGTCTATCTCTTGCTAACAGCTGTGTTACGTTAACAGATGTGACAAGCTCTGGAAGGCCCTTTTTTTTTGAAGCTGATGAGTTTCCAGGTGAGATAAGTGGAAGAGCCGGGGGGTGATTGACATCTTAGCGAATAGACATCTTCACAATTGGCAATACTTCAAAACAAAGCTATATTTTTACACGCCGTTGTCAGCGCGCGCAATCATGTAAACGTGAAGGTCGTGTGTGTCCTGGTGAGTTTACACCGCTTCAAGGTCAGCCAATGTCACTCCCGTCATGGTTGCTGGAGTTTTGACTGCAGAGTTTTCCCCATGGGCCCTCTGGAGAGTTTTTTTTTTTTTTTTATTGGTACAAATAAGAAAGGCTGGATTAATTCCAAGAGCTCCATGTGGCCCAACAAAGCCTTATGTCATCAAAGGACATGTTCTTGAAAGCTGAACATTCATTTGAATGGGCTGCTGTCCAGTGGCGGCCCGTCCATTAGGGGCGCATGCCCCCCCCACCCCCCCCACTATGCATCCGGACCCCTAAGCTACATGCAGGGTGCCAAACGCATGGATTCCAATGAGGCAGAGGCTATAATAGGCTTCAAAAAAAGAGTGGGCTCTGGGTGCAGAGCACTGCGCCCTGAGCCCACCCAATTGTGTGACAGTAGTGAATGAATATTCACTATTGTCACACTGATTCTCCTCCTGGCCAGTCAGGAAGCGGGTCCTGAGACCAGTTTCCCAATTGGCCAAAAGGAGAAGCGATCCTATTGGCCTAGGAGGAGAAGGGAGGAGATGTGCGGCCGGAGGAGACGCAGGGGAAGCCTGACTGACCCACCAGCCACCACTGTCTCCAGGGATGGCTCACCCGCAGCGGCTCAGCCACATCCAGCACGGCCAGAGGGGGGAGGAGGGGAAATCAGAGTGTTATCCTGGGCAGGACTAAGGTAAGGAGGCCTTCCGCCTTCTCGCCTGTCCGTCTCCCCTGCGGGGGGGAAGATGGGCGTGTTGTTGATGTTCCCCGCTTTCACGTCCGTCTCCCGCGGGGAGGGAGGGTGTTGTTGGTTTGCCACCCCCCCCAAATTATTGAGCACAAGCCGCCACTGCTACTGTCCCTATGTTTTCTGCAGGAAAAAGGCCCCTGCACCTTTTTAACCACTTGCGGACTGTATAAGTCACATACGGCAGCAAGGTGGCTCTGCTGCGCCAGATCATGATTATACACAGCAGGAGCTGATCTGCGGGTATTGCGGACTCAATTTCCGCGGGCACCCTGCTGATTATTCAGCACAGAGACAGAACGGCGGTGTAAACAAGGCAGGTCGCCGTTCTGTCAGTAGGGGAGGCATGGGTCCTGTGTCTCTGCAAAGCAGGGACATGGATTAAGGCCTTCCCTCTAGTAAAAGCACCTCCCCCACAGTACACTAAAACACTGGCTAGGCACACAGCCCTATGATCACCCTAAATGTGTAACCCCTTCCCAGCCAGAGTCATTAGTACAGTGATGGTGCATATTTTAGCACTGATCACTGTATTGGTGTCGCTGGTTCCTGCAAAGTGTCAGTGTCTGACTATCCGCCGCAATATCACAGTCCCGCTATAAGACGCTGATCGCCACCATTACTGGTAAAAAAATCATAAATAAATATACCCCATAGTTTGTAGACACAATAACTTTTGCACAAACCAATCAATATGCGGTTATTGGGATTTTATTTTACCAAAAATATGTAGAATACATATCGGCCTAGATTGCTGAAGAAATTCAATTTTTTTTTTTTTTACATTTTTTTATTGGAAATGTTTTATAGCAGAAAGTAAAAAATATTGTTTGTTTTTTTTCAAAATTGTTGCTCTTTTTTTGTTTATAGCGCAAAGAAAGAAAAAAACGCAAAGGTGATCAAATACCACCAAAAGAAATCTCTATTGTAAATAAGGGTATATATTTTGTTTGAGTCCAGCATTGCATGAACGCGCAGTTGTCAGTGACGTATCGAAAAAAAAATGGCCTGGTCATGAAGGGGGGTAAATCTTCTGGAGGTCAAGTCGTTAAAATGGTAGCCGCATGTGCTTCCACTTGCGGCATACCACATGGCGTCCAGTGCATGGGGACACGTTTTTTTTTTTAAAGCGGCGTGTTTTTGTGCGGCTGCATGTGGGTGCGGAAATGTGTAGGAATATGCACTCTCGTACCCACACAGATGTGAACCTAGTCTAAGCTGGGCACCATGACTGCTGCCCCAGGTTTGCATTTTCAGGGTGCAAATGTAAATAAACAAATGCACTGACTAGACCCACAACCTACAACACAGTACATTACATATGGAGAGGGCTAGGTGGTGTTCATAAGCCTCTGCTGTAGAATGGATGCAGCTCCTCTGTAAATGAGGTCTTGAGTTCCTAATGCACATATACAAAATAAACACAAGAGGGCGCCTTTATCTCAGTGTAGAGGTCTAATTATAGGAAATATGAACCAATAAAATTCACTCACTGAAAAAAAGGAGGTTAAAAGTTTGTCATCAATAACCCAAAAGGACCTCGATTGGACCACCGTGGGGCTGCAGATCTCCGGCAGGCAAGTGGCTGGCATAAGCAGAGTTCATGGGGAAGCTGCTGGCGTAGAGTGAACTGTCAAGCTCCTAGCTGGAAAATAGGCTGCAGCGGCTTCCGGGGTTTACCAAGATGGCTGTGGCTCAGATCGGCACACCAAACTGTTGGGTGATGACGTCAGAACGGGAAGGAGGCATGGTTACGCGTTTCAGGGCAATAGGACCGCCCCTTTGTTAAACCGCCCTTTTTCAGGGTGGCTCCTTTCTCTTGCAGCGTCCTATGGAGGCACCCTTGCATGCAGGGACTAAAGTTGTGTCTCCCTACACTGTGTGCAATAACAGAAGCACACAGCGCCGTAGCCTAGGATGGCAAATCACTCCCTGGATCCTTCAAGCGAACAGACTGGCTGCAGATTGCGCTGTCCTATCTTATCTGTTTCCTGTAAAGGCCAGAAGTTCAGGAAAAGCAGCACTGAGCGCAGCAGCATTGAAAGTTGTGAACTGCTAGTGCTGGAATAAGAAGTTTAACAAATAGTTTACTGGGGAGTGTTTTATTTTATTGAGCTTAAAGTGATGGTAGTCATTTTTTTTCAATAGCAAACATGTTCTACTTGCTGTGTGAGTTGGAATTGTTCTGATCCTCCTCTTCTTGGGTCCCCCGCCGGTGCTCCTGGCTCCTCCTCTTCTTGGGTGCCCCACTGGCGCTCCTGGCTCCTTCTCTTCTTGGGACCCTGCCGGCACTCCTGACTCCTCCTCTTCTTGGGTCCCCTGCCGGCGCTCCTGGCTCCTCCTCTTCTTGGGACTCTGCCAGGCTTTCCTGGCTCCTCCTCTTCTTGGGACCCCGCCAGGCACTCCTGGCTCCTCCTCTTCTTGGGACCCTGCCGGCACTCCTGGCTCCTCTTCTTGGGACCTCGCTGGCACTCCTGGCTCCTTCTCCTGGGTCCCCCGCCAGCGCTCCTTGCTTCTCCACTTCTCGGGTCTCCCGCCGGGCTCGTCCTCTTCTCGGGTCTCTGCTGGGCTCCTTCTCTTCTCGGGTCTCCCGCTGGGCTCCTTCTCTTCTCGGGTCTCCCGCCGGGCTCCTCCTCTTCTCGGGTCTCCCGCCGGGCTCCTCCTCTTCTCCGGTCTCCCGCCGGGCTCCTCCTCTTCTCGGGTCTCCTGCTGGGCTCCTTCTCTTCTCGGGTCTCCCGCCGGGCTCCTCCTCTTCTCCGGTCTCCCGCCGGGCTCCTCCTCTTCTCCGGTCTCCCGCCGGGCTCCTCCTCTTCTCCGGTCTCCTGCCGGGCTCCTCCTCTTCTCCGGTCTCCCGCCGGACTCCTCCTCTTCTCGGGTCCCCTGCCAATGCTCCTGGCTCTTCTTCCAGTGTGCCATCATAGGAAGCCACTTTTTGTGGCACACCTGTGGGCTTGATCCTGAGCCGCACTGCCTGCGTTTATAGACACCAACTGCTGCTGCTTCGGTTAGCAGGCTGCGGATGGATCCGTGACCAATCCATAGTGCTCATTATCAACATACAGTATAAGAGCGAGGTCACTGACTTGGACGTGTTGTCTGCCAGGGGTGCCTGGTTTCCAAGACCACGTTGGCATGTAAATCTGCTCACATATAATTATTTCAATGGTGCAAAGCAGTTCTGCCTTAAAATCGCACACCGACCCCAAGATGGAATTGAGCAGCTCCACTATGTTAGGTTAACAAAAAAAAAAGCCTATAAAATAATATAAGTATATATATATATTTTTAGAGATAAATAAAAGTAAATAGATTTTCTTTTTTACATTTCCAGTCTTATTTAGTCATCAAATTGCCCCTTTACTCTGCTTTTCTGAAAAAGTATTTTCAATCAGAATTCCCGTGAAGGTGCGCTCGTTAAGTCTGAACACTAAGAGATTTTCAAACACGCTTTACAATCTCTTCTCTACAAATCTTTTTGTGCCGCACATTGTGAAAGCCGCATTGAAATGAGTCTGGCATGGAGGTAACTGAGTTCTTCTGACTGGAGTTGGTGCGGAGTGCGCAACTGTTCTGTTCTCCGCTCAGTTAGGTCAGGGAATCTGTCAGTTTCTTCTCCCCCCCCCCTCCACTACACTACCACCGTCACTACCACCAACGTTGCTGCTGCCACTACCACCACCTCCACCACTGCCACTTTCACCACCTGCACTACTGCCACCACCTCCACCGTGCCACTACCACCACCTCCACCACTGCCACTACCTCCACCTCCACCACTACGATATTTTGGAATGGGAGTAATATCCCAAACATATATTATCCCCCTGGACTTTACAGGCAGTCATATAAAGTAGAAAAAAAACCATAGAAATAGTAAAAAGAATACATTTTATAGGTACAAAAAGATAGAGTAAGACATTGGAGTGAGCGAGGACACATAAGTCACTTCAAACAATGCATATACATATACAAAAATTCATAATCAATTCATACATCGTTGACAAATTAAAAACACAAAGATTTTTTATACATGGTACCGCAGTTCACAGCAAACATTGAATAGCTTTGATGCATTTGAGATTAAGCACACTCAGGAACCACTTAAGTGGCAGGATCCCGGGACTATGTCACAAATATCTCAACATGTTTCGGTCAATCCTTCATCAGGGGACAATGAACATCAAGCAAAGCAGAAATTGTGCTGTCTGTAAAGGAATTAAGTCATATATAACAACGTGAATCTTATTAACAGTACACCTAGTGTAGATTACATGTAGTTTGGTAAAAAATGCGCTTCCAGAGAAAAAGCTGGAATGAGGAAGAAAGAAGTTGAGATAAAACATCACTTACATCTGACTGGAGGTACCATCAACCGAATCTCAAAGCAGCCCCGGAAAGGATCTGGAGGCCAGGTCCAAAATGGGCCAAGGGGAGACGAATGCCCCAAGGGGGAAGGCAGTGAATCTTATGCAACCACAAGGGGCCCAAAGTGGCTAGGTCAGCTGAACCTCACAAAGAGGTATATGATGACACTAATAAAAAAGGGAAGGAAATGTATGCATGTATAGATGTATAAAAGTACAGCATGACGTATGGCGGGGAGCACAAAGGCCCCTTGTCATGACATATTCAAGCATACCCTTGGACTGTGCCCGATGAATGCATTGCCAACTGGGGCATATCATCTATACTGCATTAAATGGTCAATACCCATAGTGTGTATGTAAACCATACACATACAACCATCTCGTTGCCGATAAGGCCAGATTGAGTCGTAAAAAAGACAAGGTATTTAAGTGTCTCTATCATTGCATACGGCACAGAAGGGAAGCCATAGCAGGTGATAGATTCAAAATTCCAATGTACCTGTGTCCGTACGATCCATCCACATGTGGGCTGCATATGGTGGTCAGTAAAGAGTAGGACCAATATATAAGGCCGTGGGCGTCGGCGGCAGCCAATCCGCCACAACGCACACAGGTGCTGACCGCTCGTGTAATGCGGGCGGGAAGCCCGCATACCGAGCGCAGAGGGACCCTCCGGAGTCCACCACTACCTCCACCACTGCCACTACCTCCACCGCTGCCACTACCACCACCTGCACCGCTGCCACTACCACCACCTACACCACTGCCTCCACTGCTGCCACTACCTCCAACGCTGCCACTACCACCACCACTGCCACTACCACAGCCTCCACCGCTGCCACTACCACCACCTCCTCTGCTGCCACTACCACCACCTCCACTGCTGCCACTGCCACTATCTCCACCGCTGCCACTACCACCAAACCGCCACTACCACCAATGTTGCTGCTGCCACTACCTCCACCGCTGCCACCACCTCCAACGATGCCACCACCTCCACCGCAGCCACCGCTGCCTCCACCGCTGTCACTGCCATTGCCTCCACCGATGCCACTACCACCACCTCCACTGCCGCTGCCGCTGCCACTACCACCGCTTCCACCGCTGCCACTACTACCGCCTCCGCCACTACAACCATCTCCACCACTACCACCACCTCCATCGCTGCCACTACCTCCACCGCCGCCGCTACCACCACCTCCACCGCTGCCTCTACTACTGTCACATCCACCACCTTCACCGCTGCCACTTCCTCCACTGCTGCCACTACCTCCACCACCAGTACTACCATCACCTCCACAGCTGCTGCCATTACCAACACCACCAAGGCCTCATCTCCATCTGCATGCTCACATTACATCAATTCACTTTCCCTTCATTGATTTTGTATTTTAATCCCATCTAAGATAATACTTGTGTGATTGGAGAGGTGTCCAGAAAAAGTCTCACTGATTTTTATAATCCTTTTATTGAATATGCATTTTGGTGGAATTGCCTCACCGTTCTTCAGGGCTGTATTTCTTGGAGAACGGTTAGGCTCTGAAAGGCACAACAGAAATGACAGGCGCCACTTAAGGTTTCAACAGGTCCTCTTGCATGACAACCCGCTAGGACAAAGCTCATCCCCGCTTAAAACTTCCAGTAGGAAAAGGAAGTCCTAAAAGTCGCACATCACAGCAAAACCCTGTGACGGGGTGTATGAGAGCCTCAGCCCGAGCTCCAACCAGGCCACACCCCCAATGCGCCTCACTCCGTCCCCAGTGATTAACCATTTTTTTATACATCTTTTTATTGATTTCCTTTTCTTTTTAATCCAGTTAATCCATTGATTAACCATGGGGAATTGTTTTAAGCTCTGGGAGGCAGAGTGAAACGCGTTGGGGGTGAGTGGCCTGGTTGGAGCCCAGACTGAGGCTGTCATACACCCCGTCACAGGGTTTTGCTGTTATGCGTGACTTTTAGGACTTCCTTTCCCTGCTAGGCTATGAAAGGGTTAAATATATTCGATCAACAGCTCTGCAGCATGGCCGAGTGTTGTGGAGCAGAGGAAGCCTGTGGGCATGCTGCAAAGTCATTGAGGGAATATATTTTAACCCTCTCTGAGCCTAACATTTCCAGAAATACAGCCCTGAAGAATGGGGGGGGGGGGGGTGGCAATTCTACCGAAATGCTTTGGCTCTACTTTTGTCTTAAAAAAATGGTTATAAACATTTTTGCTGGACACCGGGTCTTCTTTCCAATCACCCAAGTGTTCCCTGTGGTAACAAAACAACCAGGGCTGCCACTGGGGGGGGGGGGGGGGGGG
>BLSH010129786.1:2052362-2074331 GCA_018402905.1 Glandirana rugosa | reverse complement strand
GCCGATGGGGATCCGCTGATGTGCGCCGATGGGGATCCGCTGATGTGCGCCGATGGGGATCCGCTGATGTGCGCCGATGGGGATCCGCTGATGTGTGCTGATGGGGATCCGCTGATGTGTGCTGATGGGGATCTGCTGATGTGTGCTGATGGGGCTCCGCTGATGTGCGCTGATGGAGATCTGCTGATGGGGCTCCGCTGATGTGCGCTGATGGGGATCCGCTGATGTGCGCCGATGGGGATCCGCTGATGTGTGCTGATGGGGTTCCGCTGATATGTGCTGATGGGGATCCGCTGATGGGGCTCTGCTGATGTGCGCTGATGGGGCTGCGCTGATGTGCCATGATGGGGCTCCGTTGATGTGTGCTGATGGGGCTCCGTTGATGTGTGCTAATGGGGCTCCGTGGAAAGGGCTGCACTGATGGGGCTGCGCTGATGTGCGCTGATGGGGCTGCACTGATGGGGCTACACTGATGTTCTCTGATGGGGCTGCACTGATGTGCACTGTGCTGATGAGACGGCGCTAATGAGGCTGCGCTGATGGGGGCTGCGCTTATGAGGTTCCACTGATGGGTGCTGAGTGGGCTCCTCTGATGGGCGCTGATTGGGCCCCGCTGATGGGGCTCCGCTGATGTGCGTGATGGGGATCCGCTGATGTGCGCTGATGGGGATCCGCGGATGGGGCTCCGCTGATGGAGCTGCGCTGATGTGCACTGATGGGGCTACACTGATGTGCTCTGATGGGGCTGCACTGATGTGCACTGTGCTGATGAGGCTGCGCTAATGGGCGCTAATGAGGCTGTGCTGATGGGGGCTGCGCTTATGAGGTTCCACTGATGGGTGCTGAGTGGACTCCACTGACGGGCGCTGAGTGGGCTCCTCTGATTGGGCTCCGCTGATGTGCGCTGATTGGGCTCCGCTGATGTGCGCTGATTGGGCACCGCTGATGTGCGCTGATTGGGCTCCGCTGATGTGCGCTAATTGGGCTCCGCTGATGTGCGCTGATGGGGCTCCGCTGATGTGCGCTGATGGAACTCCTCTGATGTGCGCTGATGGGGCTCCTCTGATGGGGCTGCGCTGATGTGCTCTGATGGGGCTGCGCTGATGTGCTCTGATGGGGCTGCGCTGATGTGCTCTGATGGGGCTGCGCTGATGTGCTCTGATGGGGCTGCGCTGATGTGCTCTGATGGGGCTGCACTGATGTGCTCTGATGGGGCTGCACTGATGTGCTCTGATGGGGCTGCACTGCTGAAGCTGCACTAATGGGCGCTGATGAGGCTGCGCTGATGGAGATTGTGCTTATGAGGTTCCACAGATGGGTGCTGAGTGGGCTCCTCTGATGGGCCCCGCTGATGGGGCTCCACTGATGTGCGCTGCTGGGGCTCTGCTGCTGGGGCTCTGCTGCTGGGGCTCTGCTGCTGGGGCTCTGCTGCTGGGGCTCTGCTGATGGGGCTCTGCTGATGGGGCTCTGCTGATGGGGCTCTGCTGATGGGGCTCTGCTGATGGGGCTCTGCTGATGGGGCTCCGCTGATGGGGCTGCACTGATGTGCGCTGATTCACACTTTGACTACATTTTAGATACGTGGGTAACATTACCCCAGCTCTGAAAAATGATCTGCAACTGATCACTTTTCAGCAGGATTTGACAGGCAATGATTGCCTGCCAAATGTGACAAGAGGCATTCTGGGGCGGTCAAGTGTTTCTACTGCCCCACAACCTCAAGTGTAAATGAGCCCACAAGTGGTCTGTTGTGGTGCCTTAAAGGGTTAATTCACCTTCTTAGAAAAAAGGGAAAAGGTAAATGAACACCAAACACTAATCCACCCACCAATCCCCAGCCAGCCCTTGCTGTACTCCTCCATGGATGCACATGCAGCCAGTGCAGCAGTCTGGGGAGTTGAAATCCCCGCCCCTTCTTTTTGCAGTGATTCTGGGACGGATCAGACCGATTCTTTGTGCTGTCACTGACCGATCAGAATCCCTCGATCTATCCCAGCAGAAAGAAAAGGGAAAAGAGCAGCAATTCCAAATCCTTGGATCGCTACACCAACTGCATGGGTGCTGACAGCTCATCACCCATAGAGTTAAGGACAGCGAGGACCAGGGGGTGGGTAGGGTGTACGGTGTTCACTTTTTCATTTCTTTCAAAAAGGTGAATTTTAATCATGCACAATAACACACATCAATGTTAGGAGCTCTGCTGTGCCTGGCAGTAACTTTTCTCACTGAGCCACCTGAGATGCTGGATAGCTCCTTGCCTGATTGCTTAGACATCCTTGCCTTATGTTCTGTTTACTGTATACCTTGAACCCTCTGCTCCTCCCATTAACTTCCTGATTTAAGCCATGTCTCTGAACTTCCTGTTTGCCAGATTATTGTACTCTCTCCTGCCAAAATCTCGCTCTTGTTACTCCTGCGGCCGTCCATATCTTCTCTACCAATCATTACTGACCTCTGGCTTGTTCCTCAAGCTTCTGCTTGATCCCAACCTGTAACCACTTGTTACTGACCTTTGGCTTGTTTACTGACTATGCTTCTGCTTGATCCCATCCTGCAACCACTTGTTACTGACCTTTGGTTTGTTTACTGACTACACTTCTGCTTGATCCCAACCTGTAACCACTTGTTACTGACCTTTTGGCTTGTTTACTGACTAGGCTTCTGATTGATCCCAACCTGAAACCGCTTGTTACTGACCTTTGGCTTGTTTCTCGAATACACTTCTGCTTGATCCCAACCTGTAACCACTTGTTACTGACCTTTGGCTTGTTTACTGACTATACTTCTGCTTGATCCCATCCTGCAACCACTTGTTACCGACCTGTAGCTTGTTTACTGACTAAGCTTCTGCTTGATCCCATCCTGCAACCACTTGTTACCGACCTTTGGTTTGTGTACTGACTACGCTTCTGCTTGATCCCAACTTGCAACCACTTGTTACTGACCTTTGGCTTGTTTACTGACTATACTTCTGCTTGATCCCAACCTGCAACCACTTGTTACCGACCTGTTGCTTGTTTACTGACTAAGCTTCTGCTTGATCCCATCCTGCAACCACTTGTTACCGACCTTTGGTTTGTGTACTGACTACGCTTCTGCTTGATCCCAACTTGCAACCACTTGTTACTGACCTTTGGCTTGTTTACTGACTAAGCTTCTGCTTGATCCTTACCTGTTAGATCTTCTGCTGGACTTTGACTTGCTCACCACCTGGTGGAGAGATCCTGAGGACCACAACCTGGTACTAACAGGGCTTAGACCCCGCCCCTTGGGTGAGCCCATGTCATCTGCCAGGGTGACCTGCTCGTTCACTTTTCCAGCTGGTTGGTGGGAGCCTCTCTATTGCTATAGCTACTGAGCCTGACACGTGCATACCCCACATGTCCATTTCCCTCTCTCCTCGGTTTTCTTATTGGAATGAAGAGTTTTATCTCCTTGGCATTTCTCTGCACTCAGAAGTGAATGTTTCAGTCATTAGTGGCCGCCCATCACCACTTAAACCCAAGTCCTCTTTTTCTAGTGGATTTTTATTTGAACGTGTCCGATCACATCTGTGCCTCTCAAGCCCGACATTGAGTAAATAATTGCGTCTCGTAGGTTTTAATGCAAACATTTATGTAGCCAGTAATGTAATACGAGGCTCTCAACGTTCCATTTAATGGCAGCACCTGCTTCTGCAGCATAAGCTTGTAAATGACTTGGCACGGCTGCCCGCATGGGGCAGCGGCCACCGGCGAGCCGCAGGACGGAACTGGCTTTCTATATCCCACGCGCGGAGTCTGTATGAGAGGGATACAATACAAAGCCGGCATCCCTCAACTAAACATCGCTTCTCTTTTCCTGTAGCTGTAGCATCCTGCTGCTCGTTTATGTAATTACCTCGGTTCCCATGTTGGGCCTAATTAATTTGCATCTTGAGCTTGGATGGGGAGTGCAGCGGCTGCATTGTTTAAACGTTAGAGATTACTAATTGCTACAGATCTCCGAGTTGTATGAAACAGAAAGCAAGCCCACTGGGGCCGTGTTTTTAAATAAGTCATATGTTTTCCACTTGATTTTTTTTCTTTAATGCTTTATGCATCAGAATGCGTTGTCTTTAAAGCTCAGCGATAGACAGATGCAAAAATTCAATTTTTAATCCAGTTGTGTCTTTATTAAAACCTCTTTAAAATTAATTTTAAATGTCATGTTAATTGGTCTTGATATTGGCCTCCTGTAATCATCTGCACAGCAGGATAGGGGTGGGGGGGGGGGGGGGTAGGGGGCAGTGCTGCCAGAAAATTGGGTTCTGCTGCATACAGCGCTGTTAAGCTAACATTAAGGCCTCATGCACACTATGCATGTTTACAGCGGCTGTCTTTATCGTTTTTATTTTCTGCAGCCAATGTAACTCCTCAGCACCGTGGTGGCTGGTATTTATTTGGGGGGGGGGGGGCGGCAAACAACCATAACCTGCCCAACCCCCCGATTGGTCAAACCCCTCCCCCCGGCACTTATCCCATCTCCAGCGACCAGGTTGTGGGCTCCTATGGGCGGCGGGCAGCAGCCGGGGTGCAGGCTCCTATGTGCGGTGGGCAACCGCAGGGTTGTGGGCTCCTACGGGACATGGGCAGTGGCTGGGATGCGGGCTGCTATGGGCAGCAGGTAGTGGGCTGCTACGGGTTGGCTGGTAACGGCCGAGTTACGGGTTCCTACAGGTGGCAGGCAGCAGCTGGGGTGCGGGCTCCTATGGGCGGTGGGCAGCGGTGGGGTTGTGGCCTCCTACGGGAGGTGGGCAGTAGCCAGGTAGCGGGCTGCTACGAGCGGCGGGTAGCAGCTGGGTTGTGGGCTCCTATGGGTGGGGGGCGGATTGTGAGCACCTACGGGCGGTGGGCAGCAGCCGGAGTGCAGGATCCTACGGGCGGTGGGCAGCGGCGGGGTTGCGGGCTTCTATGGGCAGCGGGCGGGTTGCAGGCTCCTACGGGCAGTGGCTCCTGTGTCCTCTCCTCTTCTGCATCACGGCGCCTCCTCCCTCCTCCTCCTAGGTGACCAATAGGGTCACCTGCCCTTTGCCCAATAAGGTGATGAGTCTCAGCGCCAGCTTCCCGATTGGCCAGGAGGATGATCAGTGTGGCGATAGCAAATATTCATTCGCTATTGTCACACAACTGGGTGAAGCACTGCACGGTGCCCCAAGCCCACCCTTTTTTGAAGCCTATTAGAGCCTAGGCTCTAATCACGTTCTTCAAATAAACCCCCCCATTGGAATCCATGCGTCTGGTGCCCTGTATGTAGATCAGGGGGCCTGAAGCATGGATTGGGGGGGGGGGGGGGCGGCGCCCGGGCACCCCTAATGGACGGGGCCCCCCCGCAGCCTCAGCATGTTATCCTATTTGTCCATGCACACATAGGCTATCAGCATTTTTGGCAGAGGCGTTTTCAGTCTAGAAAAAAACCCAGAACTACTGCATCTAAAGAGAAGTTTTTCAGCTGTAAAAACACTAACGGTGAAAAATGTTGTAAAACGCGGCAAAAAGCGGCTATCGGCCATTTATGAGTGTTTTTGACATTCAAGCATTGTGGGAAAGTGGGAGTTAAAAATAGCAGAGAGGTGTTTTCTTGCTAAAAAAAAAAAAAAAACGCTAATGCGGCAAAACACTTTAAATGCTAAAAAATGCTAATGAAAAAACACGGCAAAACTTGACATGGCAAGGCTATTGGTGTTCCTATAATGTCCAGTGTGCATGAGGCCTAAAGCTGATCTTCACGCTCCTAATACCTCCCCTCCCTACCCTCTATAACTGATCGCTGGTGTTAGAAGCAAAAATAAAAGTACAAAGTCTCCTCCTCTTCTTGTTCAGGGGGGCGGGATCCTTCAGGTGTTCACATCACTACCTGCATTATGTACACCAGGGGTGTCAAATTCAAATTTCATCGCAGGCCACATCAGCACTATGGTTACCCTCATAGGGCCAGTTGTATCTGTAAGACTTGATGTCCAGAGCACCCCACCCTTACATAAGATGTTAAGGGCCCCCATCATCAGAAATCAAGAGTACTCCACCTTCATTTACATCACAGTGTAGCCCCCCTTACCCCTTGTGCAGCTGGGGGCAGAGCTGGAAAGCAGAAAGTGCAGGGTCTAGAGGAGGACCAGAGGAGGGTTGGAGTTAGCACCAGGGAAGGTGGAGATGAGGTGCTGCGGCTGCACCAAGAAGTGTAGGATCTGGCGGAGGAGTTCTGTCCTGCTCTCTAGGTGGGGGCGGAGATGATTGGGGAGCTGCAGGAGGGGTGCTAGGGCCACATGAAATGGCCTGGCGGGCCAGATTCCACTCACGGCCCTTGCGTTTTACACATGTGGTGTACAACCTTCCTATTGGCTGTCCAGTGGTGTAGGGGCCCTTTCAGAAGAGGAGTGACGTCTGTGCGAGGGAACGGTCAGGAACCAGCCAGCGTGCGTACATCTGCAGCGCTGAAACTGCAAAAGTAAGGGGCCCAGATGGTGGACTTGGGGTAAGTATATCTTGTCTCACAAAGTAAGGAAAAATAAACAATTGTAGACGGGGATAACCCCTTCTGGGTTATCTCAGTGGAAACCTGATTTAGACCCTCAATACAGCTGTACAGCAATAGATCCCTTCTAATAGTGATCTATTGCTGGCTGCAATCAGCTAATCAGTATAGGAGTGATGTCTTGCTGCTTTAGATCTGTCCAAGCCTTTGTTCACAGATTGGAAGAAAGTGTTCTAGACTGTTCTATGGAGAACGGTGTAGAAAGATCAGTAGTCCAGGAGCGGATTATTTCAGCTCCTGGCCTTTGTGCTGGATGCCGGTTGTTCCTTACCCCAGAGAACCTACTCCAGAAAATTAAAAAGAAAAGTTTTTGTTCTTAGATCTTCTTGAAAGGCAAAGTCCACCTAAAAAAGCACATATTTTTACAGAAAAAAATGTTTATTATTTTCATTCACAAGGGCTTGCAGAACCCACATTGTGGGTGCAATGCCAGGCTCCTGCAGACACTTTTTCCAGCTCCCTGTGGGTACAAATCTACGGACTTTCGGTTCAGTTTCAGATCTTGCGGCTGTGTGTGAGCACTGTATAAAGAATTAATATATATAATCACCGCGCTGGGTATTATGAGTGTCAGCTATAGAACAAATAATAACCACATACACATATGTCCTCAAATTTGAGGAAAACACTAAACAATAATAAAAGTCACTCTGTAGGTAAGTCCATATGGCTTTCAATGGATGTACTGTCCCCACAATAGGTGAATAAAAAAGTGCTGGTGCTCAGAAGACAACAGGTGCTGCAACCGTGCCCCACATGGATGTACACTCACCCCTCCTCCAGCGACCAACTATCTCTAGTATGGTCTGTAAAGGCTCTTGGGGGGGTGTATTAGACCCCTATATAGATTCCAGCTCTCCGTGTCTCCGGCCTTTTTCTCCAATACAAATGTCACCATGTAGATGGAAAGAGAGAAAACCCAATGGTGCAAGTACTGTCTTAAAATTTTATTGTGTAAACAAGCTAAAAAACTCACATGTCCAGGTGCCTATTGGTTCTGGCACCGAACGTAATGGCAGCCGATTAAGGGGAATCACCCCAAGGAAGGTATGGTGTCCGGTCGTTCGGCCGGGATCCCTTCCGTTCTCTGCGTTCGGCTCTGGCGGAAGTGCGTCGCGATGACGCAACCAAACCTCGACGCGTTTCAGCCTATCACTGTCGGCCATCATCAGGAAGTTTCTTACCTGTAGTTTAAAGTGGTTGTCATGACTTGACAACCACTTCAGATCCTCAGGCCGTCAATTGGCATCCTGGGATTTCAGTGGTGATATCTCAATGATGCCGGCACCTGCAGCCATCATTGAGGTATCGTTTTTCTTTCTGCAGGCGATTCCCGTCACCCTAAGAATGATCATAGGGGCAGTTAAGCCGCTTGATCGTTCTTACAGGCGGCGGGTGGGGACGGGCAATTGGTGAACAGGAGAAGGAGGAGACACTGGCCTCTCCATTTTACCTGCACAGTGACAATTGGTAAGGGCATTTTTGGGACGGCCTTTCCCTGGTGACAAACCAATTTATACGAAGCATTTATCTATAGGCTGTATTGTTATATATTGTATTGTTGGCTATGAAAAATGTCTAATTATATAAATTTTCTGTTACTATTATAGTACTCACGTAGAATGTGTAAACATACAGTATTCATGCATTCCCCTGCAAAAGACTCCTGAGGAAGCGGTAACACTCCATTAAATCCGCGAAACATGTTGGGTCTGCAGGGATCTTTATAAGTATCAATACAGTTTTGTATATTTGTCACTGTGTGAAATGTTAAAGAACACCTTTTGCTCTGTTTTAATGTATATTGCTGTGCTATTTCTCCTAAAGGAGTATTAATAAAGATGTATTCATTTTAGAAACTTTCATTGTTTATAAGTTCATACGATACCATAAAAGTCCAAAACCTTGCCTTGTAAGGGGTTAGCTCTGGCCATCCTTCCCCCTCTTCATATTTCCGTAGAACAGGAGAAGGAATCGCCTGCCGCCGGAAGGAAGTACCAGAGATTTCCGAGGGACAGATGGTCCCCGGTCATCTCTATGGCTTTCGGAGGCCTGGGCACACGTCATGACGTCACGTCCGGGTCTCTGGATGTAAACAATGCCAGTGAACTCAGCTGGAAAGGCTGGGATCGTCCGTTTGGAGGAGAGATGTGGTGGGGGGTCTTGTAGACCCCGCATCTCTCCATAAAGAGGACCTGTCACACACTTTTCCTATTACAAGGGATGTTTACATTCCTTGTAATAGGAATAAAAGTGATAAAAAAAAAAAAAAATTAAAGAGAAAGTGTAAAAATAAAAAAAATACAAGTAAAATAAGAAATAAAAAAAAAAAAAATTTAAAGCGCCCCCGTCCCTGCGAGCTTGCGCACAGAAGCGTCTGCATATCACACGTGAGGTGTTGCCGCATGCGTTAGAGTGAGAGCAACAATTCTAGCCCAGGGCCTCCTCTGCAACTGTAAACATCTAACCTGTAAAAAATGTTTAAATCTTCACCTATGGAGATTTTAAGGTACCAAAGTTCGGCGCAATTTTAAAGCGTGACATGTTAGGTATCTATTTACTTGGCGTAACATCATCTTTCACATTATGAAAAAAAAAATTGGGCTAACTTTACTGTTTTGGTTTTTTTTTTTAATACATGAATCTGTTTTTTTTTTTTTTTTTTTAAAACGCGTTCGAAAAAACGCTGCGCAAAGACCGCATGACATAAAAAGTTGCAACAACTGCCATTTTATTCCCTAGGATCTCTGCTAAAAAAAACATATATAATGTTTGGGGATTCTGAGTAATGTTCTAGCAAAAAAATGATGATTTGTACATGTAGGAGAGCAGTGCCAGGAATGGCCCGGATAGGAAGTGGTTAAAGCAAACACACCGGAGTTTAACCGAAAAGCAGACATTTTGTAATCTTAAGGCCTCATACACACGGACGTTTCTAAAAAAAATAAACAAAATGTCGGGCCCGACGTCAAGGAAAAAAAGTTGGCGTTTTTAGGCGTTAAGCATCGGCGTTTTTGAGCGTTCGTGAGCGTCGGCGTCAATAGGCGTTTTTAAAAAAAAATCATCCCTCTGCTATTTTTCAACCTAAAAACATCAGCGTCAAAAAACGCCGGTATAATAATAGGTGGCGTTTGTTGGCATATTGTGGCGTCGGCGTCAAAAAATGCCAAAACGTTACAGCCTCAGAACGCGCTGGCCGTGGGTTCTACTTTCAGCTCACTAACGCCGACGTCATCTACAGCTCAAAAACGCCGACGTTTTTATGGGGCCATTGACTAACATGGAGAGCTGCAAAAAATGCCAGAAAACGCCGGCGTCAAAAAACGTCCGTGTGTATGAGGCCTTAGTCACAAACAAAAAACTCCTTCCTGCGCTCAGAGGGAAGACCTCCTCCACCTGATATTCCGGTTCTTTGTAAAACTTGAGATAATGTGCCGCCTTGCTGCCACTGGGTAGGGGTAGTTCAAATGCACTGTACCAAAGACAAAAAAAACAATGGCGCACTGGACTAGCGCATTATCCTCAGATAAAAACCTTTTATTAAAAACACTCACAAACAAGCTGTGAAATGGAGCTTATCAAGCATTTGTGAAGTCCTCCCAATGCATGGCCGTGTGCTGTGCGGCTGGTTCTCTCACAAACAAGGCTAACGCGTTTCGAGGTATCCACCTCTTCCTCAGAGCCTCTATAAAAGGTTTTTATCTGAAGATAATGCGCTAGGCCAGTGCGCCATTGTTTTTTTTGTCTTTGGTACAGTATTTTGTAATCTTACCGTGTCTTCTGTAAATAAATGACAGCCGGCCATCAGCGCCCGGACGCTTCTAAGAAACCGGTAGGCTACCTTCTTCCTGGCTGCCCCCTCGATACGGGACGTCCATCAATTTTTGCATCATTATGGATGAACCCCAGCTATCTGCATGAAAGTAGATTGCCGGAATATTTAGAAGTTTTTAATTTTTTATGTTTAAATGCAACAATTATAAACTTTCCATCAGGTATCTGGGAAGTCTTAATTTCCACCAGAAGGGTTGATTCTTCTCAATCAACAAGCAAGACATTGATGTCAATTTGCCGGCATTAAAGCAAAGTCTTAATTTTTCACATTGTGAAATGTCAGCAGTCGTTTCTTGCAAGAGTTTATTTAATTGAAAAATCCGCGTTTAACTGGTAGGAAACGTTTAAAAGGTAAGTTGTCTCCATGGCGACGGTGAGAGGGAAAATAAAAAAAAGTTGCGTGCAATCTGCCGCTCCTATTAGTGTGCGGCCGGGGTCTGATTAATGGGGTTTCTAATAAAAACATGTTTTCTCCTTACTCGCGGCTATTAGGAATTTAATGGAAGCCAGTTAGACACCGGGGAGGGGGCCGAGCTTACAAAGCCCCCGGTGTTTATTCAGTAAATAATTTTCCCTCCTCCCAACATTTTCAGTGTTTATCAGAAGTCAGATACGTGCAGGAAAGGTTCAGGACACGATGGATGGAGATAAATGTGGCTTCTTACATAATCAGCTTTGTTCTATACCACAATGAAAACATTACTGCACCGGGTCATTTAGAAAAATCACAACCCCCCCCTTTTTTTTTTTAATGCCCCCTATAAATATTTTAAACCTTGCAGTCTTCTGGCGGTTCAGTGACTTCAGGGGGACCTTTGCTCCTTTCCATGGTCCTTCCTACAGAAAAGAATGGCAGTCGCATAGAGCCATTCTGTGCTGCAGAGCCCAGGGGGGGCGGGGCCATGACAACCTGGGCTCCCGGGAAGTGGTTTGAATCACACTGGCGTCATTAAAGTAACTGTTAAGGTCCCCTTTTCTTTTTTTTATCATAAAAAGGTTATACCTGCCTGCTCTGTGTAATAGTTTTGCACAGAAGAGAGAGGGGCGCACCGACCTTGCGCAATACCATAAAAACATTTATTGAAAGATAAAATCCAGCATAAAATATACTTACAAACGGAGCAGTGTCAAAGGCACGTAAGTAGTATATAGTGACATCAATCTATCACCACCTCAGCTATGGAGGATCCAGATAGCATCATTCGCAAGGCTAACGCGTTTCCAGGGCGAACCCTCTTCCTCAGACAGGCTCTGAGGAAGAGGGTTCGCCCTGGAAACGCGTTAACCTTGCAAATGATGCGATCTGGATCCTCCATAGCTGAGGTGGTGATAGATTGATGTCACTATATATTACTTACGTGCCTTTGACACTGCTCCGTTTGTAAGTATATTTTATGCTGGATTTTATCTTTCAATAAATGTTTTTATGGTATTGCGCAAGGTCGGTGCGCCCCTCTCTCTTTTGTATTCCTCTCTAGTGTTTTCGGATTCCCATGGTCCTGAGGAGGGCAGCAAGATCTTTTAGTGCACATGAGAAAGAGTGGAAATTGCATATTAAGAACTGCATCTCTGGTCAGGCCTACCCTATTGGTGTATACATCCAAGCGCAGGAACTGTGTGGTGTTTATAGTTTTGCACAGAGCAGCCCCAAACCTCCTGTTCTGGGGTGCAGCAGTTCTGGCTCCTCCTTTTCTTCCGAGTGCCCCCATAGCAAGCTGCTTGCTGTAGGGACCCTTGTGTGGGCTCAATCCCAAGCCGGGCTGTGTGAGTTTATAGACACACGCACAGCACAGTTCTGCCCCACCCACCGCTTCCTCCTCACTAGATTTGATTGACAGCAGCAGGAGCCAATGACTTCCCCCATGTCCTGTAAAGAGAGAGCAGCACCACTACTCTCAAGCACAGCACTGAATCGAGATCGGGCTTAGGCAAGTATTTGGGGGAGGTGAGCATAGAAGGTTTCTTCATCTTAATGTGGTTCTAAAGAGGAACTTCAGCTTACCCGCTTTCCTTTTTTTTTTTTTTTTCTATACCTCTGCTTACCTTGTGGTGTTGTAGGCACAATAAGGATACTCACCCAGCCACCGGATCCAGTGTTGTCCCGCTGACCACCTTCTGTGACCAGACACGTTCCCACACTCCCATCTTACTTGTGACATCATCCAGAGGCCCCCTGGCTCTTCCAGCTTCAGCCGGCGGGGCGTTGGGATGATGATCCGCTATTCCCACCCCCATCCTACCAGCTGAATGGAAGACTCAAGGCCTCTTGGGATATGTGACATGGCTATCCTAGGTGGCCCAGCAAGCACTGTGCACGTCATTTGTCTAGGCGAATGATGTGCATGGAGGGGCAGGGCTGCGCTATTCTCATTAAAAAAAAAAAAAACACTGACTTATTTGTAAAGAGTTGGGGAAGAGGGGTCAAGGGGGAGGGGTGGGCGACTTCATGAGCAGAATGAAGGTCTGCTTTAAGGTTTTTTTTTTACCGTAATGCATTCTATGCATTAAGGAAAGAAACCTGAGTGCAGCTCCCCCTTATATTCACCTTGGCCTGATCTTAATCCAGTGATGTGCACAAGAGCAAATGTTCTCCTGGCTCCCTCCCTCCTTACAGACGGTAGTCCTTCCTCATTGGCTCAGAAACAGTAGCGGGAGCCATTGCCAGTGAGGAAGGGGCAGGGCTAAACTTCTCTCTGTCTATGGACGCACACAGCCAGAGTGAGCCTGCATGTGCACCCCCCTAAGAAACTGGCTTTCTATGGGGTGCACTAAGTGGGGGGAGGGGCCATGAGCCGCAGCGGAGGATTGGGGCTGCTCTGTGCAAAACCATTACATAGAGCAGGTAAGTATAACATGTTTATTATTTAATTTAAAAAAAAATAACGGCAGGTTTATTATCACTTTAATGCAGAAAATCCGTTAAGGTAAAAAAAAAAAAAAAAACCTTCTGTCTTTACAAACACAAGTCCAGAAGACGAGTGCCATCTAATGGGGTTGAGGACATCCTGCTGTGGTCCTGGATTGAAGATTTTTTTTTTTCTGTAGTCAAAGGCTTTTTTTTTTCTGCTCCCCAAAGCTTACAGGTGTTGATCACTTGTGCCGCTGTTTTACTTAACTTATATTAAAGTGCATGTCCAGGCCAAATTTATTTTTCTTGGTTTTGTATAGATTGGATAGAGTAAAGAAGGATTATAACTGCTGGAGTTCCTACTAGGAATATCCAGTCTCTCTATTTGTCCTGGTGACCATTGTTGCCAAGATGGAAAATTACTCTTGAGTCCCCCACTGGCGCTTCTGGCTCCTCCCCCCTGCTTAGTGCCCACCATAGCAAGCCGCTTGCTATGGGGGTACTCGTACAGGCTCACTCCCATAGACACACAGAGTGCATCGCAGCCATGCCCCCCTCTACCTCCTCACTGGCTATGATTGACAGCTGTCTCTGAACCTATGCTGAGGGATAGAGCCAAAAGAGCATTTGTCCTCACTCTCATCGCTGGATCAAGATTGAGCTCATGTAACAAGTATAGGTGTTAGGGGGCCGCTGCACTCAGCCAAGGCATTAGGGTAAAAAAAATTAACCTTTAGGCTTTAGAACCACCTTCTCTCCCTAGTGTATGAGTCTTAAAAAGTACCATATGGACATTTTTTGTTAGAGTAAAGCTCATGTTAATTGTGTTTTTATATCTTTTTTTTCCTCAGGCTGAGTTTCCCCAGATTTCTGCATTCTCCAGCCTGTCCCCGATTCCTGGATTTACAAAGTGGCTTCTCGGGACTCTAAACTCGCAGACGAAGGAAAGCGGCAGGATGGAGCTCTTTCTGGAGTCAGAATGTAAAGAGATATCGGACATCACCGGAGCGCCGGCTGCCGAAGCCTTGAAACGTCTCCTCGCAAACAACGAGTGGATGAGATCGGAAAGATTGGTGAAGGCCCTAGAGGACCCCATGATGAGACTCTGTGCTTGGTACTTGTATGGCGAGAAGCACCGCGGTTTTGCCTTGAACCCTGTAGCTAACTTTCACCTGCAGAACGGGGCGGTCATGTGGAGACTGAACTGGATGGCAGATACCAGCCCCCGAGGAGCCACCTCTTCCTGCGGCATGATGGTGAACTATCGCTACTTTCTGGAGAACACCAGAGCCAACAGCTCCAATTATCTCAGGATGAAATACATCGAAGCCTCCGAACAAGTGCTCAGCTTGGTGTCTCAGTTTAAAAAGAACAGTAAGTTATGAAAGGAAATGGAACTTTCTAGGCAAGGAGTTATCACTTTGTGGACCATGGTCTATGGCACTGGCCTCATTCTTAACTCCTGCACTACCTATGATGTCATCAGACAGCCAGACTTCACCTATTTTGCAGTTATGATATCATAATCCTTTAACAATGGCTTCCCAGGATCTGTTCTATCCTCGTGATGTCTTCTTTCAGAAATTCGCCGACCAAACGTCATCCTTCTGGTCTAGTTTTGAAGCCTGCACAGACCTTCGCAAACAAATGCCTCATCTTCTTTCTGCTGAGCGATATCAACTTCCTAGGCAATAAACAGCCATTGATAGAAAGGAGGGGGTATATGGCGCAATGAGTGTTGTGTGTGTATAATGATAATATGATGAGTTCAGCAAAAAGTCCATAAGTTCAGTTGAAGCATCCGGGATTATTTTTTTCTGACCTCAGACACTTGATGCAGCGCCTCCTTAGAGACTGAAATGGTTCTAAATAAACAGAGAGAGGAGAGGGCGCGATCTAAGTGTAATATAAAAAGTATTTATTGGATTGAAAGACGAGAGGGTGCGATCTAAGTGTAATATACATAATCGTTAACAGAATATGCTCATCAATAAGTTAGGGCATCTAGTGTTAATTTTAAGCATAGCAGGACACCTTCGTACAAGCACACATGCGGTTTGAGCTGGAGCATAACATGGTACCTAAGAAATTGCTCTTTTTATATATCACCACGGTCAGCAGCTTGCTCTGGCATGTGAAACATGGAGTCTCTTCTGTACAACTTGCAGCCTTGTTGTCCAAGTACGGCTAAAAAAATAGATGTGATGGAGAAAACAAACTGAAAAGATGGCTGTCGGGTGACTTTGGGATGCAGTGTAGGCCGGAAGTTGCAACATGTTTCAAGAGCACCCAAGCTTTTTTGGCAAGCCAAGTTGGTTGGTCCTGGTTTTTGGCTCTACTTGTGGACAACCAGGTGCTATATATACAGTAAAGGCCCCATTTCTTATGTACCGTGTTGCCCACCAGCTCACCTTGACTTTGCTGAGTCTAGTCAAGGGCCAATTCAGCGTAGTGTAATTTAACAACAAATGCACACTTTTGACCTATAGCCCCATGAGTACCCCCTTAAAAACTGAAGTGGCCCTGAGAGAACAGATAGGAGAGGGTGCGATCTAATTGTAATATAAAACTTATTTATTGGAGTGAAAGACGAGAGGGCACAATCTAAGTTCAATTATAAAACATATCTATTGGAGTGAAGGACAATTGTCAACTTATATAGTTAAAAGAACTCACTCATTAATAAGTTAGGGCCTCTGATGGTAATCTCCAGCATAGCAGGACACCTTGGTACAAGCGAACACACTAGGTGGGCTGGTGGGTGACATGGTACATAAGTAAACTGATCTTTTTATATATCACAACAGCCAGCAGCTGGCTCTGAAAGGTGGAGCATGGAGTCTCTTCTGTAAAATTTGTAGCCTTGTTGTCCACAATTAGGGCCAAAAAAACAGATGTGATGGAGCAAACAGAAACCAAAAAGGTGGCCATCTGACATCTTTGGGATGCAGTGCAGACCTGGGGGGGGGGGGGTCTATATGTTTCAAGGCCACCCAAACTATTTGCCAAGCCAAGTTGGTTGGCATGGATTCTCTTCTGTAAGACTTGCAGCCTTGCTGTCCACCTGTAGGGCCATAAACCAGGGTGTGAGAAAGAGCCTTGGGGGGCCTGGAAACATGTAGCCCAACCCCTGCCATCACTCCCAGTCTACTCTGAATCCCAAATGAGTACGGGAGTGACGTCAGGGGTGGGGGCTACATGTTTCCAGGCCTCTCAAGCCTCTTTCACAAGTCAACTCAGTTGGCCCTGGTTTATGGCCCTACATGTGGACTGCAAGGCTTAAGGCCCGTACACACGAGGTGAATTTCGGTTGGGAATTTTTGTACAACGGCTTGTCGTCCAAAATTCTTACCATATGCTCCTTTTGACATCCGATTTACATTTTTGGTCAGACAAAATTTGGATGTGCAGACTAGTACATTTTTGTCGTGCGACAACGCAACGTTCGGTTTTTGTTGTGTTAGTACAAAAAAAAAATCATATGACCAAGACTACCCATGCTCAGAAATGGAAAAAAGATGCAAAAATATTCAAAACATTACATCACTTCTGATGTTGGGTTCAGTCGTACCAAAATGTTTGTATTGTTAGTACACTCTTCACTTTCGACATGAGACAAGCATCCAACAAAAAAACGGCAGTTCTGTCATCCGAAAATCGAAGCGTGTATACGAGGCTTTACAGAAGAGACTCCATGCCAAACATCTTGGCTTGACAAAGAGGCTTGGGCGGCCATGAAACATGTAGCACCCCCCCAATGTCACGTCCGGGGCTACATGTTTCAAGGTCACCCAAGCCTCTTTCTCAAGCCAACTCAGTTAGCCTTTGTTTATGGCCCTACATGTGGACAACAAGGCTGCAAGTCTTACAGAAGAGATTCCATGCCAACCAACTTGGCTTGACAAAGAGGCTTGGGTAGCCTTGAAACATGTAGCTCCCCTAATGTCATGTCCGGGGCTAGATGTTTCAAGGCTGCCCAAACCTCATTCTCAAGCCAACTTGGTTAGTCTGGGTTTTTGGCCCTACTTGTGGACAACAAGGCTACAACTTTTACAGAAGAGACTTCTTGCGCCACATGCCAGAGCCAGCTGCTCACTGCGGCGATATATAAAAAGCACCATTTCTTATGTACCGTGTTACCCACCAGCCCACCTAGAGTTTGCAGAGTCTAGCTAATGACTAGTTCAGTTCATTTTAGTGTAGTCTGATTTAAGAACAAATGCACACTTCTTTTTTTTTTTTTTATTACCTATGGCCCCATGAGATCATTTATTTGTTGCCTATACAAATTTGTTTTACTGTGTTTATTCCTCAGTTATATTCGGACATTCTTGTGTGTAATAATCTGGTTCCACATTTCACAGACACCACTTCACACTACAGAACCCACCAATCAACCAGAACTGAAGACGAAGAGCAGAGAGAAGCAACCAAATTTCTCTTTCCTCGAGTCAGGTCCTGGAACGATGGGTTCTGATTGGTTGTTGCACTTGATGTTCTGTAGATGCACATTTCCTTGCCATCACTCACGCCTTTACTCTACAGAGGTAGTCATTTTGTAGACTGGATTCCCATTCAGCCCAATCACTGGGAGTGGGTGACGGCATTGAGGCGGGTTGCACTCTGTTCCCAGTGCCTCATTGATGTTACCTTTAATAATGTCACCGGCAGTCGTGAGTCCTCGGAACGACCGGCCTGGCAAAGTAAAAGGCTGCCTTGTGGTGTCTGACTTTTATGTAAAAGGAAAGTGCCGAAACCGCTGCAACTCATCTATATGAACCTTTTCAGAACTACCAGCTTTCAGATATTTAATGAGCAGTTTTGTGAATTTTTAAAATGTGTTCTCAGCTACATCTGATTTGGAAGCAGCTGTACAATAAACTGTAATCTGTGATAACTGATCCCTTTGCCCTATCAGGTGAATTGCTTCTATTCAGCCATTCTGCACCCCCCCTCCCCCTAAGTCTTAGCTCACTAACGGTGACTCAGTGCCTACTTCTGTAGAGCAGCCGTGATTCTTCTTTCTTCTAATAAGGTCTTTCTCAGTATTTTTACAATGGAAATATGCTACATTACATTGGAGGCAGGGACGCTGATAAAGGGGTACTGCTGATCCTCCTGTATGGGGCCCAGGGATTAGATCATGGTGGACAGAAAGGGGTGACCGATGCAGCAGGGGTAATTACAAAAATTGTCCTGGCAGCTGGGGGAAGGATATTATCTACAGGAGGGTGGATCGGTGCAGGGGGGGGCATTTACTAGGTCAGATCCCCTGTAACCCCCCCCCAGCAGCTAAAACTGGTAGGAGAGAGAAGAGATTAAGCTGGCAGCGTTGCAAAGAAAGGGGGGTGCATACAGGGGAGGAATCAGAGCATGGACAGAAGAGGGTGATCAGTGTGGGGTGGGGGCGGCAATTACAGGAACTGATCCCCTGTATGCCTCTCCCTGAAGTAGCTGCACTCTGGTAGGAGGAAGAGGAGATGAAGCCTTCAGCGCTGCGAGGAAAGGGGGGTGCATATAGGGGGAACCAGGCATTAGGGGAAAGGTGGAATTGGATCATGGACAGGAAGGGGTAATTATTGCAGTGGGGGGGAAATTACAGGAACCGATCCCCTGTATGCCTCACCCTGAAAGCCAGTGGGAGGGAGAGGAGGAGAAGCCGGCTTTCAGCTGCTGTAGGGAGAGCCATACAAGGGATCAGTTACTGTTATTGCCCCCCCGCCACTCCCTGCTGCACTGATCACCTCTTCCTGCCCATGATCTAATTCCCCCCTTCCCTTTCTGCCTGGACCCCCCTGTATGCACTCCCCTTTCCTCACAGCACTACCAACTTCATCTCCTCTTCCCTCAACCAGCTTTCAGCCGCTGCAGGGGCTATCTACTGGGGATCTGTTATAGTAAATGCCCCCCACTACACCATTACCCCACCTGTAGATAATCACTTTCCCCCTGCTGCTGGGTCCCCCCCATGTGCCCCTCCAGCAGTACTGACAGCTTCTTCTCTCCCTCCCATTGGCTGCTGCATGGTACGGGGGATAGCTTCAGGTTAGAGTGTATGTCAGGTAGGCTGGACTGGACCCCATCATTTCTAACAGCGGCCCTGATTGGAGGTCAGTGGATAAGTGCCTCTATACATTGGTGGTTGGTGTGAGAACTGCCGTCCTGGCTTTGGTGGTCAATGGGAGAGCGTCCCCTTATGTTGGTAGTTAGTGATGGAGGTGCCACCATTTATTAGTGGTCAGTGGGAGAACTGCCCCCCGTACAACAAACCGCTCTTGTGAAGAAAAACGTAATTAAATGTAAAATTAAAGCTGCAAGCGTCATAGTAACCACAACATGTATTTATATTGTGTTATGCTATATTGTGTAAATATTAATATAAAAAGTCCCACAAAAAAAAACAGAACAGTAGTCCAATGCACAAGTGAAAACAGTCCACTATGATCATTAAAAATTCCAAATGTCTGAGAACATTTAAATAGTGTATCCCACACTAAAGAAGATCTCCACCACTATATGGTCACAATGAAGGCTTACTGAAAATGTATGACTGTCATACTATAGAGACGTTATATATAGCATGTGGAAATATTGGTCACCCAAAGGTAAGGTTCCTGGTTCTCCTCAGCTGGATCCACCTCTAAGAAGAAGTAGAATTGCCCATGGGTATCCTCCATCTAGCTCCACCATGTCAGTACGTGTTAGGGACGAAACAGGAGACCAAATAGTGTAAAAGCCAGACGGGCAATTTTATTAAACACATACAATGCACTTACATGTAAGAGAAAAGTCCCTGCACAGTAAAAAAAAAAAACCAGGACCGGTTCGGCTCCACTTCCAGGGAATGTGATGATGTCAACATGTACTTCCATCCAGCGCGTTTTGTCAGAGATGTCTTCCGGGGCAGGTGTGTGTTGCATATGCTATGTTGTATGTTCTGCACCTGACCCCTGCACTGTATATCCTATGTTGTGTTTTATACACCTGACCCTTGCACTGTATATTATGTTATTAAATATATATATATATATATATATATATATACAGTATCTCAAAAAAGTAAGTACACCCCTCACATTTTTGTAAATATTTTATTCTATCTTTTCATGTGACAACACTGAAGAAATGACCCTTTGCTACAATGTAAAGTAGTGATTGTACAGCTTGTATAACAGTGTAAGAAGATCTCTGTGTACTTCCCTGTCAGAATGGGGATCTGCCTTGCTTACATAGGCAGATCCCTGTTTTGCCTTGCTGTAGAACGATCGCGGGTGGTCAGCGGACATTGTGTCCACCAGTCCCGCGTATTGGCTCCTCCCCTGCGCAACCGGTGTGCGCGTGCCCGTCCACAGTATTACACAAAACAATGTACAGGCATGCACAATAGAGCCACCCTGCCGCGGTATATATGCGGTGGGCGGTCTTTAACTGGTTAAAGCTGACAATTACTGTATACTGGGAGGAGTTCCCAGAAGTAGGACAAGATAGGCTGCATGTGTTACACATGTCCTGTGTACAATGGCATTTTTTTTGGCATTTTGTGGCACGCCCAAAATCTGCAGCTAGTTAAAGTTCATTCTCCACCTACAATGACTTGCTGGATGCATAGCAAAGAAAAAAAATGGCCGTGGAATTTTTTTCACAATGTTGGCAAATATGAACCCAATGCACACCCCCGTGTGTCTGACATTTTATCTCAGCAGCTGCTGATCAGGGAGGCTGCACAGGTAGATTTTACATCTTATATGGAAAACAGTAATGGAAATATGGTACAGCAAAGTGAAGTCCAATGCAGAATCACTCAGACTATTATGACAATGAACCCACAGAATCTGCGCACCCTGAAAACATTCTGTTTTCCCCTTAAACTTGGAACAAAGCGAACTTCCGTCTGGTTCAGGTAACTGCTATGCACACACTTCCCTCCATCTTTTTATCTTAGTTCAAATGTTGAAAAGTGCCAGCAGCAAATTTCGAAAGCTGACTCCAGTACATTCAGATTTCAAACATCAGCAAATGCATGCACATCCGCGGCATCCAGCATTATCCTTCAATCAATACCACGCTTTATAAGCAGCAGATCAAAAGGCAGTTGGCTGCCGGAGATCAGGGTACAAACACCGACAACTAAATGAACTTCTCAAGGATGAAAGACATCGGCTGATCTCTTGTTGCTGCCTAATGCATTCAATGTGACTTTCTAAAACTCTCTCTGCTGCAAGTTCTGTGTTCCTCGGAGAAATCCATATCAGACTGCGGAGGATGGTACATTATTTTCCAGGCAGGGGTTGCAAAAGGAGCTGTCACAACAAAATGAGTGTTTGTCTAGGTCAGGGGTCTCCAAACGGTTCAGTACAAGGACCGCATTGTGGGTTTTGCAAACATTTTCAGGCCGAAAAGAAGCAGTTTTATAAAGAGGCCCCCCCCCCTCCCTTTCAGGAGAGCCCATCCAGATTTCTTGGGGACGGACCTTTTATTACATGGTAGGAGGCGTCAGACTATACCTAAAGAGGCTCCTTGTGTCTTGAACGTCGTCTCTCTCAAAATCTTTCAGTGTAACTTACGTAATCCGTCGTTGTTCTCTAGTCGGCTACAGAAAGTAGGAACTCTTCAAGTAAATCAACAGCCACAAACATGGGACTAGAGGCCGTCGGTTGACGGAAAACTAGACGACGAATATTTCGCACCATAACTAACTTCCTATTACGACCTACGGCGCCTACACGTACGTAAAC
>BLSH010129786.1:2019081-2033591 GCA_018402905.1 Glandirana rugosa | reverse complement strand
GAAGTAGGGGGAGGTACTAGAGATGCTACCTTCTCTAGCACACTAGAGGGTGCTACATAGGTCTGTTATTTCATCCCTATGGTCTATTGTTCTTCGGGTCTTTACCTGGAATTCAAACTTGTTCTTGGAATTCCTGGCGCTTTAGACGTAGTGAGTGCTGCCACTTACTGAAGCTGTAAGAGGAAGAGACATTATTAATGTGGGCTGACTCTGAGTACTTGAGGGGGCCTACCCCCTGCCAACCCCCCCCTACCAACCCATCTGTTGGGGATTGATCAGGACCCTCATGAATACTCCAGGCAGCTCCTCCTATCCCCCCTTCCATTCTTCTAGAAGTTTCCAGCAGGTTCCTGAAGTAGGGGGAGGTACTAGAGATGCTACCTTCTCTAGCACACTAGAGGGTGCTACATAGGTCTGTTATTTCATCCCTATGGTCTATTGTTCTTCGGGTCTTTACCTGGAATTCAAACTTGTTCTTGGAATTCCTGGCGCTTTAGACGTAGTGAGTGCTGCCACTTACTGAAGCTGTAAGAGGAAGAGACATTATTAATGTGGGCTGACTCTGAGTACTTGAGGGGGCCTACCCCCTGCCAACCCCCCCCTACCAACCCATCTGTTGGGGATTGATCAGGACCCTCATGAATACTCCAGGCAGCTCCTCCTATCCCCCCTTCCATTCTTCTAGAAGTTTCCAGCAGGTTCCTGAAGTAGGGGGAGGTACTAGAGATGCTACCTTCTCTAGCACACTAGAGGGTGCTACATAGGTCTGTTATTTCATCCCTATGGTCTATTGTTCTTCGGGTCTTTACCTGGAATTCAAACTTGTTCTTGGAATTCCTGGCGCTTTAGACGTAGTGAGTGCTGTCACATACTGAAGCTCTAAAAGGAAGAGACGTTATTAATGTGGCCCGGGAATAGGCAGCTACCAATGTGTATGGATGGGCCCAGCTCTCTGTGTGGACATCCATTATCCCATCTCTGATGAGCAGAACTGGACCACGGTTAAGTTAGCGATAAGAACGTTTATTACCGTAACAAGGAGGTTTCAGGATGCTCAGAGATTCCCCGGGGAGCTTAATGAGTTATCAACTGGCTTCCACTTTCAGGAGATGAGCTGTCAGGGCACACCTCATAGAACAATGATTAATGGGCTCTAAATATGATCCGTCTGCTGATTAATACTGTGTATTAATGTGTCTCTCTTCCCCTGTGGGGATTCACATACAGAGAGCTTGAACAGCTAGCTAGGCTTCATCCCCCTTCCCCGCTGAGTTTTCTGTGTAAATAAAAAAATCGAATAACTTTCCCTCCAGCAAGAGCTGCGGAAAAAGGGGGGGGGGGGGAATTTTCTTAAAGTGGCTTAAAGTCGTTTCTTTCTTAATCTTTCTGCATCTCCCCTTCTGCATTGCTGATCCTGCTGGAACCCAACATTGGAAACATGAAGACGCAGCAATTTTGCTTGTCCTTAGCAAAGCTACAATGGACTTCTGAAGGCATCTGTGTCTTACAAATGGCAGTCTAGCCTTAACCCTTATAAAAAAAAATGCACTACACGGGAAACTGTTTATGAATGGGATTATGGAAGAATCTAAAAGATCATCATTAAAGAAGAATTCCAGACATGGCATTTTGTACATACAGGAGCTACATTGGTCCACCTTGGACAGGGCTGGGACAAGCAGTGGGCGCAAGGAACAGCTTCCCTGGGCACAATGGTTTACTGTAGGGATGGGGGCGCCTTCCTTTTGTTGTAAGGCTGACAGTAGTGATGGCCTCGGTGATTTTGACAAGCGAGTTACTTCTGGGCGTAGAATCCCTTAACCACTTCACCCCCGGAAGGATTTCACACCTTAGGACCAGAGCCCTTTTTGCGATTCGGCACTGCGTCGCTTTAACTGACAATTGCGCGGTCGTGCGACGTTGTACCCAAACAAAATTTGCGTCTTTTTTTTCCCACAAATAGAACTTTCTTTTGGTGGTATTTGATCCCCTCTGCGTCATTTCTGATCGCCGCTATAAACAAAAGAAGAGCAACAATTTTGCAAAAAAAAAACAAATTTCTTACTTTTTGCTAAAATACAAATACAAAAAAAAATATAAAAAAAAACATTTTTTTTCATCGGTTTTGGCCGAATTATATTCTTCCTCATATTTGTGATAAAAAAAATCGCAATCGGTGTTTATTGATTGGTTTACTTTTTAATAGTAATGGCGGCGATCTGCGATTTTTAGCGGTACTGCGATATTGCGGCGGACATGTCGGAACATTTTGACACTTTTTTGGGACCATTGGCATTTATACAGCGATTGGTGCTATAAAAATGCACTGATTACTGTGTAAATGCCATTGGCAGTGAAGGGTTTAACCTGCAGGGGGCGCTCTAAGGGGTAACTGTGTTCCCTGGGCGTCTTCTAACTGTGTTTGGGCTGCCCTAACAGGGGAAGGGAAGTGATCACAGCTTTCATGTAGAGGAACTTACACGGACCTTCGTTCTTTCACTCGGGGGGGGGGGGCATCGCTCCCTGGCCCTCCCCGGACACAGTGCAGCCGCCGTCAGATGACGCGATTTGCGCAGGAGAGCCACTCTGTCGCCGATCAGCGGTCGGCAAGCGGTTAAGCTTGCACATCATGAATGGGGGTGTGCAGTTTGGCATCTTTTTCCCTGGGAGCTAGATGACCTTGTCCCGGCACTGAGCTTGGACCAATGTAACTATGCATATACCATACCTATGGGATCCCTCTAGGCCCACGGGCTGAATCCGGCACGGCAGGCCTTGTCATGTGGCCCTCACACCCAGTTTTGCAGCCATAACGTGGCCAAATTCCGTTCCGCCACCTCTGGCTCTCTCCCTTTGCTCCTGCATCCCACTGTCACTAAACATGGAAGCCTACTGTGTTTACAAGGGACAGCTTTGCTCTCAGCGGCTCCCAGATTATACAGGTCCCTACACACACTCCCTGTGAGGACAGATCTCCACAATCTGAAGGAGAGAGAACAATCCCCCTGCAAGGCAAGACAGAGCCACCTACACAGGGAGGTACTGCACTAGAGCCGGGCTGAGAAGGACAGAGTATAGATGCGAGGAAGCTTTGGGAGGGAAAGTTGAGGTTGCACAGTGTGCATAGCACACCCCTAAACCTTGCACTCTGTAGACAGCACACCCTTGAAGGCTGCACTCTGTACGTAATGCACTCCTGAACCCTGCACTCTGTACACAGCACACCCTAAACCCTGCACTCTATACACAGCACACCCCTAAACCATGCACTCTGTACACAGCACACCCCTAAACCCTGCACTCTCTTCACAGCACACCCCTAAACCCTGCACTCTGTTCACAGCACACCCCTAAACCCTGCACTCTGTTCACAGCACACCCCTGAAGTCTGAACTCTGTACGTAATGCACTGCTGAATCCTGCACTCTGTAAGTAATGCACTCCTGAACCCTGTACATAGCACAACCCCGAAATCCATGCCCCTTGAGGGCAACCATACTGCTGATGCAACCTGCATTGAAATTGAGTTCGACACCCCTGCTCTAAAAAATGGAAATCACTGTAGTAAACACAGCTATTCCAGTGATCTCCACTAGCTTTCAGGTGCCGTGCCGAGTGGCTGCCCTGCCACAACAGGAGGAGCACAATCTATTTATATTCCCTGGAAACCCTTTTTGAGAATGGCTGCTCCGGAGATAGACAATCCAAATTGCTTTCATAGTAGTCACATAGAGGTTCCCAAATTCTATGTACGTTCATTTTATCCAAAATGTATTTACCAAATACTAGGGCTACCTGAATAGATCGCTGTGTATCCAAACAGCACTGGGCTCTCTGTGTAACTGGGCCCTATTGCAGTCACCTGGTCTATTTATATAATAAGCCTTTGGACAGCTGTATAGACCTGCTTTGAGGGTTCATGCGCCAGAGATTTTATAGGCATTTTCTATGCCTTGCTCAATATCCCGTTGCTTTCCCGCGCCAAGTGAGCTGCATGTGCTGCATACAACGTTTCAAACACATGAATGGCTGTATGCGGCCGTACTCGCACCTGCCCCATAGGACGTCATCTCTGACGAAACTCGTCATGCTGACGTCATCACATTCCTTGGAAGTGGAGTTTAGTTGAGTCTACATGTGAGATGCTTGTAAACGCCAATGCTTCTTGGCTTTGGCTTTTATCCATGTTTGTGCTTTCAATGTATCTTTCAAATGTGTTTAGGAAACACGGGAACGTGCCTGTGCTTGCTTGCACCTGTGGGTGTGAACCAAGCCTAGTACATCAGTATCTACCAATCCCTGAACTTTCAGTTATACTGAAACTTTGATACTGCATGCCAAACCCCAACTTTATATTTTTTTTGTGCCGGCACTTCTTTTGATGAAAGTTCGAAACACGTTTGCTAAGATCAGTAGTTAATTCATTGAATTCCCTACAAAAGCGTCTACTGCGCACATTTAAATAGCCTCAGATCTCCTCCATTTGTATGAATTAGCATTACAAGAAAGAAGCTCCACACACATGCAGAAAATGGGGTTTCATTTCTTATTTTGTACCGACGGTAATGACTCAAACTAACAAGCTTGGAACGGCAAGAAAGAGCCGAACGTTCATCCATTTAATGGAAGCCATTATCCATGTCCCAGTTTTATCCCTTTTCTTTGATTCGTTTCCTTTTTTTTTGCCAGCAGATCAAAGTCATTGTGCCGGCGTTTTACAGCTGTGACGCTGCCCGCTTTTGGGGTACCCATCTGTTAATAAACTGAGCTGTTGTTAAATATCTGTGTCATATAATCAGGAACCCACTGGGGCTTTTAGAAACCAAACTCTGGAAAAAGAAACATTTGTCTAAATCCATTCCTCATGTGTCTTCTTGAGTCTCAGTGATTTTTGTGTATTTCCTCCAGATCTGTGCAGTAATCCAGTGTGAGACTTCCTGTAATAAAGACCGCTCACTGCTGCCCTCTCTCCTTGTGCAGGGTGACTGGTCTTGTCTCCGCCCCCTTCTGTAGTTTTCTGCAAGCAGCCTGTAGTAGGTGGAGCTGGTTGAGCCCCTCCCACAGCTCTGCTCTCTCTCCTTGTGCAGAGTGACTGGTCTTGTCTCCGCCCCCTTCTGTAGTTTTCTGCAAGCAGCCTGTAGTGGGTGGAGCCTGTTGAGCCCCTCGCACAGCTCTGCTCTCTCTCCTTGTGCAGGGTGACTGGTCTTGTCTCCGCCCCCCCCTGTAGTTTTACTGCAGGCAGCCTCTAGTGGGTGGAGCCTACCGTGCTCCTCCCACAGCTCTGCTCTCTCCTAGTGCAGGGGGACTGGGCTGGTGTCCGCCCCCTCCTGTAGTTTCTTGTAGTGGATGGGGTCTACTAGGCCCCTCCCACAGCTCTGCTCTCTGCACAGACTATGTACAACATAGTGATGATGTCACTGCTACTTATAGGTCTTGTTCACCCCAGATCGCATTGCGGAAAACCCGAACCACGTTCAAAATGCCCTGAGTGTGCAATCTGCTGCGGCTATCAAAAAAGTAAAAAATATTGTTTTTTCTTTTCTACGTTTTGGGTCTTTTTTTGTTTATATAATAAAAAAAACAGCGGTGATTAAATACCACCTAAAAAGCTCTATTTCTGTGAAAAAAATGGTACAAATTTAATTTTGGGTACAGTGTTACATGACCGTGCAATTGTTAAAGTAACGCAGTGCCAAATAGCAAATATTGGCATATTGGCCTGGTCATTAAGAGGGGTAAAACCTACTGGAGCCTAAGTGGTTAATAAACTCCAAATATATATATATACTTAGTGTATACAGTATACACAACCCCCCCCCCCCCATATGTATGGGAGAAGAATGGATAGTAGAAAGGTTTTCCGCACAGTAAGCTCATATCTGTATGACTGATGCGGGTTCTTTAGCGCAGACACAATGGGAGCAGCGAAATCCGCTGACTGAGGATACGCAGAGTCTGGGAATGGGGTTATTTGAGGACTCGTTTGGAAGATAAGCCCTAACCTAAATCTAAATCTCCCAGCAAGTGCAGCTCTTCTTCAACAAGCCGACATTTAAAAGAATAAAAATGTCATATGATGCAGCTGTGGTGGCTGCATTCGTTTTTTGTAGGGGTTTATTTCCCTTTATTTTCACCAGGTGATACCGACCAGTGGTACCCTTCCTGTCCTAAGGTGACAACGCTTACAGTGGTTTATCTGTGTAGGAGCAATGTTGTTTCTTTCACACTCGTTGTGGAGCAGGGATGTGCAGTCAGGGGAGGCAGAGCCTCACCTTCCATGAACATTAAGATAAAAAAAAACAAACGAGCTTCGAGGGTCGCATAGTTGCCAACATTGTAAAAAAATTAATAGTGACACATTTTTACCAGTGGGCGGAGCCGTATTATAATTAGGGGTGGCACTCGTTTGTGGGCGTGTCAACAAAGAAGGGGAGAAAATCGGTGTGCGAAGTGGCGAAAAATGGGCATAGCTTACACTAAACAGTGGGCGTGGCTTAAAGGGGGTGTGGCTCAAAGGGGTGTGGTTACAGTCTGAGATGAATGAGGGATGAAGGAAGAAAGAAATAGGGAGGGAAAGAGAAGGAAGGAAAGAAGTCGGGATGGAGGGACAGCAGGCCCAGATCCTACACCACAATAGCAATATGTGTATTCCAGAAAGTTTAACAATCAGCAGATAAAGATACTCCAATCACCTGGTGTTTGCACTTTAATCATCCCTACACCATGGTTGTTATGGCGTCAGGATGGTTGAAGCGCATCATTTCTTTATTGCATTGTAATATAAAATGAAATAGTTCAACTCACCATAATGCAGAATCAGTGGGAGCCCCGAGTGTGTCACTTGCCACGTATCCTGCCATCAGATGCAGCTTGTCACTTGCCACTAGATGCATTCTTTGTCACCACAGATGCAGCTAGTCCATGCTTCTCTGTATTGGTGATTTGCAATGGTGTCCCGGGGGGGTGGCCCCTCTAGGTGTCCCCAGAGGGGATGGGGGTTCCTCTAGGTGTCCCCAGGGGGGAGGTGGTGGTCCCTGTGTCCCCAGAGGGGGATGGTGGTCCATGTGTCCCCAGGAAGTGGTAGTCCCTGTGTCCCAGGGGGGGTGGTGGTCCCTGTGTCCCCAGGGGGGGTGGTGGTCCCTGTGTCCCCAGGGGGAGATGGTGGTTCCTCTAGGTGTCCCCGGGGGGGTGGTGGTCCCTGTGTCCCCAGGGGGGGATTGGTGGTCTCTTTGTCCCCAGGGGGGATAGTGGTCCCTGTGTCCCCAGAGGGGGATTGTGGTCCCTGTGTCCCCGGGGGGGATGGTGGTCCCTCTAGGTGTCCCCAGGGGGGATGGTGGTCCCTCTAGCCATCCCCAGGGGGAGAGAGTGGTCTCTCTAGCTGTCCCCAGGGGAGGATGGTGGTCCTGGGTCCCCAGGGGGGGATCTGGTGTCTCACTCTGACAGAGTGAGACACTATCCCCCGCCCCGGGTCTGACTCACTCTGACCTGCCGAGGTGTGTGCACTGGGACGTCACTGTGATTACACTGTGGCCGGCACTTATAAAATCTCCTCCTCCATTATGAAGAAGACCAGCTTGTGGAGCAAGGAAGAAATAAGAGGCGGAGCCCGGGTGGCTGCCAATGGGGCAGCCGCTTTCATTGCCACCCGAAAAATCGTGAAAAACCCTATTTCCCGGGACATTTCCCGGGAAACGTTAAGGCCGGGAAAAAGGTCTAAATCCCAGGAATGCCCTGGGAAATTTGGGAATGTTGGCAAGTATGGGGTCGTAGCTCAGCGACCTGGGGTCACAGAGGGGTAGGTTAAGTCCTACCTCACCACAGGTCAAAATTTGCGGCTCCTATCATCTATGGTTTCGGACATACAGGGCTCCTTGCACAGCCTGTCAGAAGCTACATACAGAGCGGCCAGTTTAAATACAAGCTGACCCACTGTGTTTGCAGCAGACTGAGAGGATGAACTCACAGTGCTTCTCTTCACTTCTTGTCAGAGGCACTGAGCTCAGTGGACAGCTTGAAGCCTTGGACCAATGGTAAAGCACCATTGGCCCAAACTGTCCAATAAAAATGCTGCAGTGGAGGCTGGCCTCTCACTGCTGTGTCGTAGAAGGGGGCGTGTGTCTAACAGACAAATACTCCCTTCCAGCCCCGCCCTCTTAACAAGGAAATACATGGGTTTATATGTATAAGATTTACCCATAATTCCGTGTTTTTCTTACACAGTTAAGAGGGAGAATGAGAATTTTCTGCTGCTGAAAAGGTACAAGCTAAATCATATATTATTATGCTATATGTTATAAGATCATCGTTTATTATTTATCTATTTACTGTGAAATGACTGGTTGGAAGTAATAATTTCAAACTTCAGTAATTTGTCCGTTAAGCCACCTGCTTGAGTACAGTTTTTGAAAATATAGTAAATTACTTTAACCACTTCAGCCCCGGAAGGATTTCCAGCTTTAGGACCGGAGCCCTTTTTGCGATTCGGCGCTGCGTCGCTTTAACTGACAATTGCGCGGTCGAGCGACGTTGTACCCAAACGAAATTTGCGTCCTTTTTTCCCCACAAATAGAGCTTTCTTTTGGTGGTATTTGATCACCGCTGCGTCATTTCTGATCGCCGCTATAAACAAAAGAAGAGCGACAATTTTGCAAAAAAAAACAAATTTCTTACTTTTTCCTAAAATTCAAATCCAAAAAAAAATATATAAAAAAACATTTTTTTTTCACCGTTTTTGGCCGATTTATATTCTTCCTCATATTTGCGATAAAAAAAATCGCAATCGGCGTTTATTGATTGGTTTGCGCAAAAGTGGTCGCGTTTACGGACGATGAGAATTCATTTTTGGGGTTTTTAATTTTTTTTATTTTTTACTAAAAATGGCGGCGATCTGCGATTTTTTGCGGTTCTGCGATATTTCAGCGGACATGTCGGAGCATTTTGACACTTTTTTGGGACCATTGGCATTTATACAGCGATCAGTGCTATAAAAATGCACTGATTACTGTGTAAATGCCATTGGCAGTGAAGGGGTTAACCTGCAGGGGGCGCTCTAAGGGTTAACTGTGTTCCCTGGGCGTTTTCTAACTGTATGGGGGATTGCCTAGCAGGGGAAGGGAAGTGGTCACAGCCTTCACGTAAAGGAAGGCTGTGATCACAGCCCTTCCCCCTCACACAGAGCGGAGGTCCGTGTTTACATACACGGACCTCCGCTCACTCGCTCCGGGGGGGCCATCACGGGTAGTCGGCGGCAATCGAAGCCGCCGCACCCGCTCCCTGGCCCCCCCTGGACTCACTAAACTCGTTCCCACAGCCGCCGTCGTATGACGACGATTTGCGGGAACGAGCCACTTTGCCGCCGTCAGATGCCGATCGGCGGTCGGCAAGTGGTTAAAAACAATATATAATAATTATTTGTATATTTACTTTTGGTAATTAACCTCTTGCCACCCAGGCCAATTCTGACACTTCTCTCTTACATGTAAAAATCATCATTTTTTTGCTAGAAAATTGCTCAGAACCCCCAAACATTATACAGTGGAACTGTAACGCACTTTATGAGCGTTTTGCAATACGAAATTATTTTTTTAAAAAAATCCTGAGTTTGGGAGGCGCTGTCTCGCAAGACAAGCAGGCTTCAAACCTCTGGTGTATGCAATACCGTATGTGGCCAGAGGTGGGGGGCGCTGGTGAGGCCCGGAGACACTCAGAGCACCCGAAAGTGTCCACAGTTCCCAAGTGTCTCCGAGCGTCTCTGAGTGTCTCCAAGCCTCACCAGCGCCCCTGCACCTCTGGCCACATACAGTAGGGCATAGACCAGCAGTGGTTGTCAAATGAATCAAATGAGTTTCCATTGTTTCCTATGGGGAAACTTGCTTTGATATATGAGTGCTTAGGATTACAAGCATTCTTCTGGAAGGAATTATGCTCGTAATCCAAATATTACTGTATGTGTTTTTTTAGCAGACACCCTAGGGAATAAAATGGTGGTCATTGCAACTTTTTATGTCACACAGTATTTGCGCATTGAGGATCAAATACGTAACTTGTGAATATGTAACCTGAACAGACTACGTTGCCTTCGATTCCTTCTTGAACGGCAGCACTCAAATGAATTAGGGGGTGCAGCCTCCGGCGGAGTCTCTTGGCCACCCGAAGGATCAATCCTATAGACGTTAATGGGCTGCTAAGGGAAGATTTGTCACCCGCATTTGAACGCAGAAGTCAGTTTGAAATCCTGAAAAGGCCACGGCAGCTTGAAATACGGAGCTGGTCTGCGCGGAGCTCCTCAGCGCTCCCTATCTTGTCCTTCCTCCGGAGCCCGGAGCCATTCCAGGCCAGCGTTAATGTGCTGATACCCGACAATTTATAGAGATGAAAGCAAACTCCGACTTTCATGCTAATAGCGTCTCTTAAAATAACAGATGAGCCCCTGAATAATTAAATAACGGGAAATTGCTGCGCCAGGGTTAAATATGAAAGGGGATCGCGCTTTTTTGAAGTTGCATTAGGGGAACGCTGTACTCTTGAAAGACTCAATATCTTTTTTTTTTTCCTAAAAGAAAAGATGAAAGGGTTTTATATAATTTTCGGATTGTCTTACGTCCGAGGAAATATCCTAACGGGGAACCTGTAACATGTTAATGGTTTTTTTTTCGGTGTCATTGGAAACTAGCGAGCGACCTGCCGATGTGCTGATGTAACAATTACCTTATGTCAACTGGTGGGCGTCTGAAAGGATATTTAATGAATAGAACGCTGATATAATGGAAAACTCCACAAAACCCAAATAAGCTTTTAGTTTAAATCAGCAAAATAACTTCCAGGTGCATAAGAACAAAAGGTGTGCTAAGTCTTACAGTTCATTTTCTTTATGTAGCACCCTGGTCAGCAGGGATGCTAATAGGGGGGGGGACCACTGGTCCTCCTGTAGGGGGGCCCAAACAGCAGAGGGAAACAGCGCAGTTGGGCGAAAGCTGCCGGCTTCCCTGTCCCATAAAAAATAACAAATTCTAAAAAAAATAATTTAAAAAAAATTCAAATTAAATAATTTAAAAACATTTAAACATTTTTTTTAAAAATTATAAAATGTTTTTTCAAAAATGTAAAAAAAAAACTATTTAAAAAGGGCCAACTCACACAGCTTCTCTGTTATCTTTGTGTCTGCTAAGAATGATTTTAGTATATCTTTTAGTGAAAATGTTGTTTTGATATACTTGAGGGGGGCCCTGCCAGGTAGGCTGTATGGGGCCCCGTGATTTCTAACAGCAGCCCTGCTGGTCAGGGCTTCTATCAAATTTAGTTATGCTAGGTGGTAACTACCCTGAAAATTTGGTTAGGAGGTCCACTGACTTTTCCCTAAATCTAAGTTTGATGCATTTCTCTGGTCTGTCACTAGACGGCATTGTTGCCTGTGGCATCAGAATGACAAGGGCATAGTGCATTCAGACTATGAGTGGAAAGTTCGTCGCAGCCAATTGGCTGGGGTTTTCTGCGGGAGAGCCTATGTATTCGGGAGGAGTCAGGTGATCGGGGTTCTGTGCCACCTGGACGGCTGTCTAAGTGGACATGTGTTGAAAAGCTCCCGCCTGAGGCCTATCCAGGTTGGAAGCAAGCAGCGTGGGGTTAGGTCTTCATGCTGGAAGCCTAACCAAGTTTTAGGGGTTCTGCTGGACAGAGAACTGAGAGTTGCCAGAGGTGAAGGAAAGCAGTTGCCATATGGGACGACCACTCCTGTCACCAGAGGCAAATAAGAACCAGGGTCAGAGTTAAAGGGGAAGCCATTGGCAACAAGGGACAACCGCTCCTGTTATCAGAGGCCAGAGTTTGGAAGTCTGAAGAAGTACCAGAGCAGCCTTTTTCACTAGGGATGGTGAAGAAGTTGGGAAAGCTTCAGCATTCAAGTCAGGGACCCAGCGGGTTAGCGTGGGTGACACTTGTAGAGGATTCAGCTGGTTAGCTGAAGAGCCAAGTCAGGGACCCAGTAGGACCGCGTGGGTGACACTTGGTGGATACAGCGGGTCAGCTGTGGAGGAGCTTAAGGGATCCATTGGCAACTGGGATCTGATGAGTCTATTTGGAGACTGGGAGCTCAAGGAGAATGTCTACAGTGGGAGACTGTGAGATGTAAGCGAGGACCTACAACAGGATACTGTGAATTGTGATCTGTATTGAAGTTTAAGTTAACAAGTTCAGTTGCTATAGGAGACAGTGGTTAACAAATGCAGTTTGCTGCAATCCAGCTTAAAGGCCCTTGAACTGTATAGCTGTCCTATTCCTATTTTTGTCCTGGAGTCTGCCAAGTGCTTTTGCATCTGCCTAAGGGTGTCCTGGCCCTAAACCCTCTCTCCCCAGTTCTTGTTAGGAGACAATAAATTTCTTTTGCATTCACAAAGTGACTAGCACCCAACTTATTCTATCTGCACTACACCCATCATGCCTAGTAACCCACACTTTGAAGAAGGATGTCAGCTCTCCCTGACTCTGGAGGTCACCACTAGGCCTCTAGGGGTTGGGCCTATGGCTAAATTTATAAAGCAACCACAGCTTGAAAAGCCTGTCCCCTGCCAGCATTCTGCACAGAAGGACCCTTGACCTCTGTGTGGAAGCAGCGGTCTCTATGCAGAGGTCTGACACACCCCCTGCTGAGTCAGAGCTAATGCTCTCCAATAAGCAAGGCACATGCTCCCTGGCAATTGAAGATTTCTAGCTCTGACTCATAGGGGGAGTATTGGACAGGGGCGGGCTGGGCCGGGGGGCAGGGTGGAAATCCCCCCCCAGGCCGCCTAACTTCTCTCTAAAACGGCCGCTGCGCACTGCATGTTTTTTTTTTTTTTTTTTTTTTGTGCTGCAGTGCGGATGGTCCCCGGGCTGTGTCAGCCACTGACTGGCTGGCCGTCTGCTGCTTTGCATTATGGGAATTGTAGTCCGGCCACTATCAAGTTCCTGGGAGTGGGAGGAACTCAACAGTGTAGCCAGACTACAACTCCCACGTCCCACCTCCCAGGCCAGGAGTCTCAGAGAGGCAGCATGGGATGTATCATGTCACCTGTGAGTCTGTGACACGCTGAATAGGCTGGGGCCGGCCGGGACGGGTGATGGCTGAGTGGGCGGCGCCGGCCTGTGTGTTTGCACGGTGCACACACTCGCTCAGAGGAGACAGACGGTGACGCCGAGCAGCAAGCAAGGTGAGTGTGACTGAGACAGAGAGAGAGAGGCGAGCTCAGAGCACACAGACAGCACTGATTCTGAACAGCACTGCACCTCAGAGTACGACTAGTGATTTCAGGACTCAGAGTGAGAGAGGAGCAGAGAGAGCGAGGCAGCTTGGAAGTTGGCATCATTTTCTTCACACCCCCCTGCAAGGAGGACCTTCTTGGCTTGCTTTTACTTAAGTAAAAAAAACCCAGACTCTGACACCCCCCAGCTGACCCCCATATCCCATGGGCGCTGATCAGGCCGCATTGATGGGCGCTGATCAGGCCGCACTGATCAGGTCGCACTGATGGGCTTTGATTAGGCTGCACTGATGGGCACTGATCAGGCCACACTGATGGGCACTGATCAGGCCGCTCTGATGGGCGCTGATCAGGCTGCACTGATGGGCGCTGATCAGGCCGCACTGATGGGCCGCACTGATGGGCTTTGATCAGGCCACACTAATGGGCACTGATCTGGCCGCACTGATGGGCACTGATCTGGCCGCACTCATGGGGAATGCACTGGTTAGGCTGCATTGATGGGCACTGATCAGGCTGTGTTGATGGGCACTGATCCGGCTGCATTGATGGGCACTGATCAGGGTGCACTGATGGGCACTGTCTGCACTGGTTAGGCTTCATTGATGGGCACTGATCAGGCTGCATTGTTTGGCACTGACAAAGCTGCGCTGATGGGTACTGGTGTCTGATCAGGCTTCATTGATGGGCACAGGTAAGGCTGAATGGATGGGATGGGCACTCACTGGTGACGCTGCATTGATGGCCACTGATCAGGCTGCATTGATGACCACTGATCAGGATGCACTGATGGGCACTGCACTGGTGAGGCTGTGTTGATGAGTGCTGATCAGGCTGCATTGATAGGCACTGATCAGGCTGCACTGATGGGAACTGTTTGCACTGGTGAGGTTGCATTCATAGGGACTGATCAGGCTGCATTGATGGGCACTGAGGGTAGTCACGTCGGACTAGTCACGGATAGTTACGTCGGACTAGTCGTGAGTAGTTGTGTCGGAGTGGTCACGTCACGGGTAGTCACGTAGGACTAGTCACCAGTAGTTACGTCGGACTAGTCACCGGTAGTTACGTCGCAGTGGTCACTCACGGGTAGGGTAGGTAAGTCGGAATGGACACGGGTAGTTACTTCGGACTAGTCTGTGGTCATGGGTAGTCGCGTCGAAACAGTCACGGTTTGTTACGTCGGACTAGTCACGGGTAGTTACTTCGGATTGGTCACGTCTGTCACGGGTAGTCACGTGGGACTAGTCACGGGTAGTTACGTCGGCCTAGTCA
>BLSH010129786.1:1999230-2010180 GCA_018402905.1 Glandirana rugosa | reverse complement strand
ACTCACTAGGCTCTGTCTCGCGGCTGCCATCATATGACGGCGTTTCGCGTTACAGAGCCACTCTGTCGCCGTCATTTGCCGATCAGCCGTCGGCAGGTGGTTAAAAACGGCGTGTCCAATGCCATATTTTTTGAAACAAGCCCTAACAGAACGATCTCTTTTGGTGATCCGGTTTCATAATCACAAATACGATTCTTGTATTGGAGCAATACTTTGCTTCATAATTAGATAAGGATTCCACTGTAAATACTATGGGGTTGATTTACTAAAACTGGAGTGTGCGAAACCTGGTGCAGCTGTGCATGGCAGCCAATCGGCTTCTAACTTCAGCTTGTACAATAAAACCTGGAAGCTGATTGGCCACCATGCACAGCTGCACCAGATTTTGCACTCTGCAGTTTAAGTAAATCAACCCCTATGGGGTCTTAGAACACAGGTAGGTCCAGAAGTAATTCCCTGGGCTTGATGGGAAAATGTGATGTATTATTCAAACTTCTTCCCCTGACAGGTCGATCCGTTTGGTAGAAAATCAATCTGTAATGAGATACAAAGATTCCCTGTACTGTATGGGCCCACGTTCCCCGTGTCTTCGATCACGATGATGAAGGCTGCGGGTTCCGTACACATCATGAAACAGGTCATTGATAAGTGATATTACACCTTTAATTACACCTCCTGCCCATCTGCAGGAAACAGATGAACCTGGAAGTCCCATTTGTCAGCAGTTCCTTGACTGGGAGAGGAGTTATCGGTTGTGACACGGGGCGGCCGGGAATGGATGGTTTATGGAAATTGGCAGAACGGGAGAACTGGGACTTTCTCTGCCTGACAATAAAAATTAACAGATTGATGGAGATCCTCTTCACTCAATATTGTTGGCAGATTAGAGGAACGGGTAGCTACAGACATAGAAAATTGCGCTATTTTATTTTCTTAAGGCTGAACTCCAGACATTGAAATACATATATGTAGCCACCCTGCCATAGGCAAGAATGACTTGTTAAGTTTAGATATGCTTGGCTGTAGTCTGCCTTGATATTCAACATAAAACCATGTAAAGACAAAACAAGACCAAAAGGGTCAAAGGGCCTAGTGCAATGATGGTGAACCTTGGCAGTTGTCTTTCCAAGTAAAGGTACCCCATGTGTCCCCATCCAAAGTGCCTAGTGTAGCCCAGAAGAACCCACCCCGGGGTTGGCCTCTCATGTGGCCTCACTTGGCGCCCAACGAGGAAGGAAACATGGAGGAAGTGTCACCCACCTGCCCCTAACATCTACAAGTATGAACTCATTGGTTTATTGCTTTATAATGTCTTGACGGTAATGCACAAGGCCAGTGATGGTGAACCTTGGCACCCTAGATATTTTAGAACTACATTTCCCTTGATGCTCATCTACACTGCAGAGTGCATGAGCATCATGGGAAATGTAGTTCCAAAACATCTAGGGTGCCAAGGTTCACCGTCACTGGCCTTGTGCATTACCGTCCAGACATTACAAGGCAATAAACCAATGAGTTCATACTTGTAGATGTTAGGGGCAGGTGGGTGACACTTCCTCCATGTTTCCTTCCTCATTGGGCGCCAAGCAAGGCCACATGAGAGGCCAACCCCAGGGTGGGTTCTTCTGGGCTACACTAGGCACTTTGGATGGGGACACATGGGGTACCTTTACTTGGAAAGACAACTGAACTCTAATAAACTTTCTCGATGGGGCAGGTGGGTCACTCTTCCTCCATGCTTCCCTCCTCGTTGGGCGCCAAGCAAGGGTCACATGAGAGGCCAACCGTGGGGTTGGTTCTTCTGGGCTACACTAGGCACTTTGGATGGGGACACATGGGGTACATTTACTTGGAAAGACAGCTGAACTATAATAAACTCCCTCAAAGGGGCAGGTGGGTTACACTTCCTCCATGTTTCCCTCCTCGTTGGGCGCCAAGCAAGGGTCACATGGGAGGCCAACCTCATGGTGAGTTCTTCTGGGCTACACTAGGCATTTTGGATGGGGACACATAGGGTACCTTTACTTGGAAAGACAATTGAACTCTAATAAACTTTCTCGATGGGGAAAGTGGGTCACTCTCCCTCCATGCTTCCCTCCTCGTTGGCCGCCAAGCAAGGGTCACATGAGAGGCCAACCTCAGGGTAGGTTCTTCTGGGCTACACTAGGCACTTAGGATGGGACACATGGGGTATCTTTACTTAAAAAAACAACTGAACCATAATAAACTTTCTCAATGGGGCAGGTGGGTCACTCTTCCTCCATGCTTCCCTCCTCGTTGGGCGCCCAGCAAGGGTCACATGAGAGGCCAACGCTGGTGTGGGTTCTTCTGGGCTACTCTAGGCACTTTAGATGGGGAAACATGGGGTACCTTTACTTGAACAGATAACTGAACTCCAATAAACTCTCTTGATGTAATATATACCACAATGGTTACTTGTGCATGTAGGAGGGACACACAGAGCTAATGCCCTCTCATTGCCATGATTACAGCTTGAGGCTCTAATTGGCTTCAAAAAAGGGTGCGCTCGGGGCAGCAGAGCACCGTGCTCCGAGCCCACCAAGTTGTGTGTCAATAGCGAATGAATAAAATAGCTACCCCGATTGGGGGGGGGGGGGGTTGTTGCGGACCACCTGACCATGGGTGGGGGAGGCTATGCACTGTTCTCCAAAGAAAATGTTTCACTGGCCGCCACTGCAGACCCCAAATGTCTGAGAGAGAGAAAGAAACCGAGGACAGAAATTCCCCAGTCCCTTTCTCTGCAGCCTGCAGTAAACATAGTTTACTATGCTTCAGTAAAGAATGAAGACAGGAGCGATCAGTACAGATCACTTACTGTGTTCATTCAGAAAAGAAAGGGACCGGTTAATTAAATATTTACCAGCTTCTTCCCCACTCCTGAGAGGAGAGGAGAGAAGTGGTAGCACTGCAGGGGGGAGGGGAGACAGGAAGCAGGGGGAATCGGCACCGCACGGAGTGATTAGGGTGTGCCCAGGTGTGTGCACACCTATGAAATAAAATAATTTTAATGATGTATCAAATTCAAAGCTGTATTACCCGCCCCCCTTTATATCTACCTGGAGTTCAGCCTCAGCAGTAAACATGGCATTCCCTTTCCCTGCACTGAAGGGGTTGGCATGGTTTTGGCCGCTTGGCATTTCAAAAATGCTTCATCTTTTAGCTGGGGCGAAAAAAAAAGCACAAATCTATTAGGTGACATTTTATAGAATGTCAACGTACTTTTCAGATTTGTAATTAACTTGTTGTTGAGTAAAAAATAGATATTTGGGAAAATTACAGGCGGAAGTCTGAGCATGGGCAGATAATTATAAGCCTGAACACGGAACGAAATTAAAAATGTGCGGAGAAAACGTGTAGGTTGTGGGAAGAATGCAAAAACAACAACGAAGACTGTATTTATTTCACAATACGCCGTACGCTGAGCGCTGAACGTAGGAACGGAGGGCCGCAATTATCAACCGCCACCCCCAACCCGCCGCAAAATAATATTACAGATGGGTGCAAAATGTGGTCACCTCTCCTCATAGTAAATATTTTTTTCATTTTATAATTGAAAACAAAGCAATAGAATCTCTGTAGAGAAGAAAGCACCAAATAGCTGAAAACATAGTTGGAACATACACTCGCCGCTAATAATGGGTTGGTCCCCTTTTGCCTTCATTCTTCGTGGCACAGATACAACGAGGTGTTGGAAACGTTCCTCAGAGATTTTGCTTCATAGTGACAATGATAGCGAGGGCCGTCTTTAATATGGATTGGACCCTGCGCAAACATTTTCTTGGGCCCTCCCGAATCCACTTATCAACTATTTGCGGGCAGCGTGGGGCTCAAGGGGAAGCTGCCTTGGGCCTCACAATAATGACTGGGCCAGGGGCAGCTGCCCCCTCTGCCCTGTGTTAAAGATGGCCCTGATTATAGCATCACACAGTTGCTGCAGATTTGTTGGCTGCACATCCATGATGCCGATCTCCCATTCCACCACATCCCAAAGATGCTCTATTGAATGAGATGTGGGGAGTGTGGAGGCCATTGGAGTGCAGGGAACTCATTATCCAGTGGTGAGATGATTGGAGCTTTGTGACATGGTGCATTATCCTGCTGGAAGGAGCCATCAGGAGATGGGGACACTGTAGTCATAAAGGGATGGACATGGTCAGCAACAATACTCAGGTAGGCCGTGGCATTTAAACGATGCTCAATTGGTACTAAAGGGCCCAAAGTGTGCCAAGAAAACTTTCTCCCACACCATTACACCACCACCACCAGCCTGAACCGGTGATACAAGGACGATGGATCCATGCGCCAAATTCTGACCCTACAGCTTGAATGTGGCAGCTGAAATCCAGACTCATCAAACCAGGCAATGTTTTTCCAATAGCAAAAACACAAGGAGACAATGGCACACCAGCCTAGTGCATTATCCTCAGATGTATATTTAGTAAAAAGATATAAAAACATACTCACAAACAAGCTTGTAAAACAGGCATTTCATGCATGACACAATGCTGTATGCCCATAGTAGCATATGCCCCTGGGATGATGTCTCACACAGTCTTACTGACGCGTTTCGAGGTACAAACCTCTTCTTCAGAGCCACAACGTTTTTCCAATATTCTGTTGTCCAATTTTGGTGACCCTATGCCAATTGTAGCTTCAGTTTCCTGTTATTAGCTGACAGGAGTGGCGCCCAGTGTGGTCTTCTGCTGCTGTAGGCCATCTGCTTCAAGGTTTGACGTGTTGTGTGTTCAGAGATGGTATTCTGCATAACTTGGGTTTAACAAGTGGTTATTTGAGTTACTGTTGCCTTTCTATCATCTGGAACCAGTCTGCCTATTCTCCTCTGACCTCTGACCTCAACAAGGCATTTTCTGCCACACAACGGCTACTCACTGGATATTTTCTCTTTTTCCCACCATTCTCTGTAAACCCGAGAGATGGTTGTGTGTGAAAGTCCCAGAAATACTCAGACCAGCCTGTCTGGCACCAACAACCACGCCACGTTCAAAGCCACTTAAATGCCCTTTCTTCCCTATTCCAATGCTCGGTTTGAACTTCAGCAAGTCGTCTTCACCACATCCAGTTGCCTAAATGCATTGAGTTGCTGCCATGTGATTGGCTGATTAACAATTTGTGTTACCAAGCAATTGAACAGGTGTACCTAATAAAGAGGCCGGTGAGTGTATATATGTGGACTCTCTGCCAGCCAAAAGATTTGTAATTGTGTTCAACACAAGGGGGCACCATCTAAGTGCAGCATTAATGAGTACTTAATAAACTTAAAATTCCAAATACAGACTTACAAGGTTAAATCAAAAGAGCTTATCTGCAGCCATAACAGGTATGCTAAAGCAGTTCTGCCTGGAGAAACCTTGTGTAGCGACTAGCAACGCGCTTGTCGATTGGCAATGCGGTTCCAACTGACAGGCGCATTGGTAGGTTAATTGGCTCCTATCTAAGTTGGCTCTAGTATACCTATGTATGAATGTGAATTAGGGACCTTAGATTGTAAGCTCCTGATGTGAATGTACAATATAAATATAAAGTGCTGCGTAAATTGTTGACGCTATATAAGTACCTGTAATAAATAAATAGCATACCATAAACCAAAAATTAATAAACCCATTGGGACTTTCAGTGTCCTGTGATCTCTGCATTTCAGAAAAAAAGCCTAGAGGTCCTTTGGTTAGGAACGAAAAGCTGAGACTTCAATGGCAAAGATGTCCAGGAGATCTCAGAAGAAACTGCTGCTGGATGGACATTGCAAGGGGACCTCAGTTCTCAGCTCATTGAGGTATCCTGCTTGGTCAATTACTAGTCTAGGCTTAAAGGTTCACCCAGAGCATCTGACAGCAGCCGAAGATACTCAAGGGTAGCTTTCTATCTGGCCTACCGAATCTCCATTAACCAGTGGCAGAAACATTTAGGTACCAAGAGTCCTCTAAGAAGATACTATGGAGTAGAGGGAATTTTTGCTGCTGTTTTGGGGTATCCTGTACCTCAATCCCTCCATCCTCTAGACCAGGGAGTTCCAAACTTTCTAAACAAAGGGCCAGGTTATTTTCCCAGACTGTGGCCATTAATCACTACATTAGGCTTGGTGGTCGGTGGAAGAAAAACAATTACATAGCGCCTGCGGTCAGTAGAAGGAGGAATAATGCCACATAAATGTTATTAGTAGGAGAAATGGTGCCCCACCATTGGTGTCAATGGGAAGAATGGTGCCCCATCGTTGTTGTCAGCGGATGGAATGGTGCCCCATTGTGGGTGTCAGTGGAAGGAATAGTGCCCCATCATTGGTGTCAGTGGCAAGAATGGTGCCCCATTGTTGGGGTCAGTGGAAGGAATAGTGGCCCATCATTGGTGTCAGTTGGGGGAATAATGCCTCATTATTGGTGTCAATGGGAAGAATGGTGCCCCACTGTGGTTTTCAGTGGGCGGGATAGTATCCCAAGGCCAGATAAAGGCAAGTAAAGGGCCACATCTGACCCACAGGCCACAGTTTGGAGACCAGTGCTCTAGAAAAGTGGTTTCCTCAGTCTCAGTCTTTAAGTACTCAACAGGCCTTGTTTTGGGAATCCCCCTTTGATTAAAGAGCTGTCATTATTATTAGACCATTAACATTGATTTAAAGCACCTTTGGAGGATGAAGGAAATCCTGAAAACAAGACCTGTTGGGAGCACTTCCAACAAGTAAGAGGCCTTTGTGCTCCAACAAGTAGGTTTGCGCTCCTAGCCTCCCTTTGACCTACACGCTGCGAGCCGGTTCTTTCCACCATACAGCATGCTGGACGAACGATCGTTTTGGATGACCATCGTTCTTGGAGGACCACCTGGTCGGATGGGACGAGCGTTCGCTTCCCCCTTGTAATTGGATGTTGGATGTGCCTTTTACACATTGATCTTGTGAGTGTTTTTAACCTTTTTTTAATAAAGTGGTACTGGTATATTACACTTAGAAGCGCCTCCTCTCTTCTGTTTTTTGTTGGGGGCACTTGAGTAACGAAGTTGGGAACCCCTGTCCTAGACGACTGAGCCAATACATTTTGCAACCCCCTAGAGCAGGGATATGCAATTAGCGGACCTCCAGATGTTGCAGAACTACAAATCCCATGAGGCATAGCAAGACTCTGACAGCCACAAGCATGACACCCAGAGGCAGAGGCATGATGGGACTTGTAGTTTTGCAACAGCTGGAGGTCCGCTAATTGCATATCCCTGCCCTAGAGGGTCGCTGGAATTTTGGGTCCCCCTATTTCTGCACAGCCAGGAAACACACATTTTTCCAATGTCCACACCATGGGTTTGTTTTTGTTGTTTTATTGATGGAAAACAACTTGGATGGAGATGAGAGATTATGGGATGTCCAACTTGACTTGGTATAAAAACCTGAGGACAAGTTTCCTTCTCTATGTACTCAAAAATGCCGGTCTTGGATTGTACTCCCTCCAGAGTGATATCTCTAATGGATCAGTAGCAAACTTTCCTCTTTCAGGAGCTCTATGTCCCCTTGGTGAAACTTACAAAGTCGCAACACTTGCAGAAAATTCTAGCCCACCTGGCTGCCTTGAAAAAGTGTCCCAGAGCAAGGGATTTAGGTTAGCTGTGACATTGTCCTATAAAAGCATGCTGGGTATTGCATCTGACAGTCTTCTCCTCTATAAGGGTGTAGAGGTACTCACATTGTCCTTTGAATCCTGCTGCCTTGGTTAAGACTGCTGTTTAGGGCTCCTATTGGACAGATCTTCCCATGCTAGCCAGGGGGTCGTCTAGATGAGACTGAAGGGTGGTGAAGGTTCCTCTCTTCAGTTTCCTCTCCTTCCTTCTTCAGCAACAACCTTCAGCAGAGCCCCCAAGCCCTAGGGTTCCCTCCCAGGCCTCACAACATCAATCCCAACAACAGCCACAACTGGCCAGGCTCTTCAATATTTATGGACCAGTCTTACCACCCTGCCTGGCCTCCTGCCTAAGGATTGGTCAAAACCCCATCAATATTCCCTCCGCCCACTAGCTTCTAGAAGTTTACATGAACCTCCAGAACCAGGGGGAGGCGATAGAGGCCTCGTTTGCAGAGCCTTCCAGCCTGACCTTAAGCAAGTGGGGGTGCTACATCAGATCTATAGGCGCAACACCATCAGGAACCCTCTGCATTGCATTTCCGTAGATCGCGTCTATGACTGGAAACAGCAGTTAGTCAGACAGGATGGGTCTGCTACCCAGTGCAAGATCCTCAGGCATCAAAGAAGATTAACACAAAGTACTTTCAGCCAGATGACAGAAGGAAATGACATTTTTCTCCTCTGATAGCTCATGTCTCTGATATGTTATCTGTACCCAGGTGAAGCACAACATACTCTGGCCAATCACGCACTCCTCCTCGCTCTTGTACATCATGAACACTTCAGAGCAGATATATAGATATGGAGGAATGACATGATCCACGAGAGCCCTTCACATGAAAAAATCTAATTTTCAAAGAGGTCTTCAGGGGCAGCCGGAAGACAGCAGATGACCTCTTCAAATATCAGGAAATAGTTAACAGAAGACAGACAGGAGGGAGCAGAAGATAGAGATACAAGTATTGGCATTCTTCCTTATCTGGATGGAGTGGTTTGTGAAATACGATTAACCCTTTGCTGTCTGCAGGACTTTCTGTTCTCAAATGGTGTTGTTGATGTAAGGAAAGAAACGCAACATAGCAGAACAAGGGGATGAAACAAATTCTCCTACATAAGTTGTTCCTGTTTATCTGCAGCACTCTTTCCCCTACATCCCTTTAAAGTCCAGAATTTAGGCAGGCGCTTACAGGGTGTCTGTAAATATTTTAGCCCTGCTTGCACTGTAAGGTTCCTGTGTTAAAGTGGGAGTAAACACCCATCTCTGAGTTGTACCTATAGGTAAAACTATAATAAGGCTTACCTACTGTACATAGTGAGTCACAGGCTTGCCCAAGTTGAGAAGGGGTTAATTGTAAGCCAGAACTTTCCCGGCTTTTCTTGGCTCTGCCCACCACCCTGTGCTGCTAATAAAAGGAAGGAGGGCTCTGCTCAGACCTCTCTCGGGCTCCTTGCTGTAGCCGCATGGGAAGTCTCAACCAAAACAGATGTAATCACCAGCAACATCTGCAGCACATGGATGGCATCTGCCTAATCAGGACTTAATGGACTCTCACCTTGGGGAAGGTATGCAACGGGCAGCCTGGATCTAATTAGGGGAAACTGTTACTGCACTGTGATATTGAATGTGTCCAGTAAAGTTTGTTAACTGTTTATGAGCCTGGTCATCAGTAGTACTCAGTGCAGGTGATGGGTCCTCTGGTAGCGAGGGGAGGTCGATATTCTATCTCTCTTCCTAGCAGTCGGTTCCCGCCAAAAGTAGCCAGGACAGAACCCATGGTACGGAGACCCTATGTATTTTGCCGCATGGTACAGGAGAGAGAATGAGTTAATCATGTGCATGCATGCGGTCTGTGCTAGTGTACAGTGGGACCCCATTCTGTTACTGGGAGTGAGGTCGCAGAGATCTGTTGAACTGGTGGAAAGGGCATAGGCTCAGCGGTGTCCCTCCTAAATGCAAAGCTGCTTGCCATGCACGGTTCTCCAGGTCCTTCACTGGGCATGCTCGAGGGACCATGTCTGGACTCCTCCATCAGGACTGCGGTTGAGTCCGTGCCGGTAGAAGGTCTATGTAAGAGGCTGAAAGACGTCAATAATTAGGAAGGTGGCGATCTGAGGCCTCCTTACCTTAGGAGGCAGATGACATGTCCTGGTCGGGATGACACTGATTTCCCCTCCTCCCTCCACTGTTCGAGCCAGGGAGTGATGGATGTGGCTGCGGGTGAACCGTCCCTGGAGGCCTGGCTCCTGGCTCCGGGCCGTTGCTTCTCCTCCCAACCAACAGGAAGTCCACTCGGGCCTCAGGACCCACTTCCTGATTGGCTGGGAGGAGAATCAGGAAGACAATAGCGAATATTATTTTGCTACTGCCACACAACTAGGTGGGCTCAGGGTGCAGTGCCAAGCTCACCCTTTTTTGAACCTCCGGCTCTAATCATGTGCTTCAAAAAAAAAAAAAACCCATTGGAATCTATGCGTCTGGCACCTTGCATCCAGATTAGGGGCCAGGCGCGTGGATTAGGGGGGGCGGCACCCCTGCGCCCCTTATAGACAGGCCGCCATTGGCCCCAGACTCTGTTACAGCTAAAGCGCTGGAATCTGTACTGCAATGAAAACGGTTGATTCTTTGCTGACCGGCACTGTGGAAGTTACACTGATGCCTCTGGACTCATCGGTTCCAGGGCTGGTACAAGAACCCACTGCCAAATCATTCGCTCTGCCATAGCCACATGGGAAGATCAAGAGGCTCAACCAGTAAGATGTAATCGCCAGCAACATCTGCAGCACACGGATGGGGTCTGCCTAACCAGGACTCTAACATTTATGGGCTCTCACCTTGGGGAAGGTATGCACTGGGCAGCCTGGCCCTGGATCTAGTTAGTTAGAGAGAACCGTTACTGCGCTGTTAAATCAATGTTCCACATGTCAGTGAAGTCACTGTGGTAGCTGCCTCATCCCTGTATATTCAGTTAGAAAGAAAATGATCCCCCTTTGATGGGACTTTCATTAGGCAGCAAACCACCACACTTGAATTGCCAAGAGAGATTGATTGATCTAGGTCCCGGTCCGACGGGTCACGTATGGAAGGGGTTCCACTCTCGGGTATTTACAATCTCAGGACCAATCCGTCTGGGGTAGGCACACGACGTCTACAACGACCGCTAATGTAGAATGACCAACTCGGAGAACTAGAAGGGTACACCGATACCGTCTCGCTTACTAAACCGTCACCCAAGAACATGGTCGGGACCTTGGCTACTCAGGTCTCCGTAGTCACATTGAAGGTGTCACGGCCAGTCGTTTCTTAGTTGGCAAA
>BLSH010129786.1:1984977-1997575 GCA_018402905.1 Glandirana rugosa | reverse complement strand
TCCAAAGTTTTATGGAATGCCTTCCCAGAACAGTGGGAAGGGTGGAGGGTAGACTCAAAGAAGGGCCAACTTAAAATGAATGATCATGGTTTTGGAATGGGTGCCCAACAAGTTCATGTAGGTGTGATGGTCAAGTGTCACCAAAAAAGGTCTGCAAAGATGTTTGTGAGGAGAGATATGGGCCTCCTAGGTCCTTTGTCTGGGGGAGGAAGCTGGAGCAAGCGAAGCAGGAAGGTGGCTACCCCAAGGGACCATCTTCAGAGAAGTCTGCTGTGAAAAATGTCCGGGAGTGCATGTGATAAATACAGTATAACTCACTCAGAAAGGATTATTATTTTCCTCTACAAAACTGAAGTCCTGATTTAACTTTTCATTTTCATATTCAACCTGATGGTAGCTTTCAAGTCAAGGCAAACTTCTTTTCTTTCCGAACTCGGCAACCTGCAAATCAGCAAGTGACAATTATAGTAATGTATAATATTCCCAGGTAACATTACCACCCAGGCAATCAAGCAAATCTCCTTTTTTTAATTTAATAATTGAAATTGTCTCTTACACAGAAAAAACGCTATCACCTGGGCTGTAATTATAGTGACAATGGCAGTGATGCTAAATTAACTTGGTGAAAAAATGAAACAGCCCCAGGCTATGAATCTTCGTAAGCTGAAATGGAAACTGGAGTGTATCTTCTATGAAATTTGTTCTGTATTACTGCTGTGACATTTATTTAAAACATTTTATGCCAAAGTCATGTTTTTTTCTGGCTGGTTCTGTCATATTTTTCATTATGTTACATTGGCACCTTGCTAGTATGCAAAACTTTACAATCAGCACCATTGCTGAACAACTGCTGTTACATTAGTTACAGTTTAATTTTTTTTTTCTTTCACTTTGTATTTATTCAATAAAAATAGAAAACAGTATTAATACATACAATATCTCACAAAAGTGAGTACACCCCTCACATTTTTGTAAATATTTTATTCTATGTTTTCATGTGACAACACTGAAGAAATGACACTTTGCTACAATGTAAAGTATTGAGGGTACAGCTTGTATAACAGTGTAAATTTGCTGTCCCCTCAAAATAACTCAACACACAGCCATTAATGTCTAAACCGCTGCCAACAAAAGTGAGTACACCCCTAAGTGAAAATGTCCAAATTGGGCCCAATTAGCCATTTTCCCTCCCCGGTGTCATGTGACTCGTTAGCATTACAAGATCTCAGGTGTGAATGAGGAGCAGGTGTGTTAAATTTGGTGTTATCGCTCTCACTCTCTCATACTGGTCACTGGAGGTTCGACATGGCACCTCATGGCAAAGATCACTCTGAGGATCTGAAAAAAAGAATTGTTGCTCCACATAAAGATGGCCTAGGCTATAAGAAGTTTGCCAAGACCCTGAAACTGAGCTGCAGCATGGTGGCCAAGACCATACAGCGGTTTAACAGGACAGGTTCCACTCAGAACAGCGCCCCACCATGGTCGACCAAAGAAGTTGAGTGCAGTGCTCAGCGTCATATCCAGAGGTTGTCTTTGGGAAATAGACGTATGAGTGCTGCCAGCATTGCTGCAGAGGTTGAAGGGGTGGGGAGTCAGCCTGTCAGTGCTCAGACCATACGCCGCACACTGCATCAAATTGATCTGCATGGCTGTCATCCCAGAAGGAAGCCTCTTCTAAAGATGATGCACAAGAAAGCCGGCAAACAGTTTGCTGAAGACAAGCAGACTAAGGGCATGGATTACTGGAATCATGTGCTGTGGTCTGATGAGACCAAGATAAACTTATCTGGTTCAGATGGTGTCAAGCGTGTGTGGCAGCAACCAGGTGAGGAGTACAAAGACAAGTGTGTCTTGCCTACAGTCAAGCATGGTGGTGGGAGTGTCATGGTCTGAGGCTGCAAGAGTGCTGCTGGCACTGGGGAGCTACAGTTCACTGAGGGAACCATGAATGCCAACATGTACTGTGACATACTGAAGCAGAGCATGATCCCCTCTGACTGGAGACTGGGCTGCAAGGCATATTTCCAACATAACGACCCCAAACACACCTCCAAGATGACCACTGCCCTGTTAAAGAAGCTGAGGGTAAAGGTGATGGACTGGCCAAGCATGTCTCCAGACCTAAACCCTATTGAGCATCTGTGGGACACCATCAAGCAGAAGGTGGAGGAGCGCAAGGTCTCTACGATCCACCAGCTCTGTGGTGTCGTCATGGAGGAGGGGAAGAGGACTCCAGTGGCAACCTGTGAAGCTCTGGTGACCTCCATGCCCAAGAGGGTTCTGGCAGTGCTGGAAAATTATGGTAACCACACAAAATATTGACACTTTGGGCCCAATTTGGACATTTTCACTTAGGGGAGTACTCACTTTTGTTGCCAGCGGTTTAGACATTAATGGCTGTGTGTTGAGTTATTTTGAGGGGACAGCAAATTTACACTGTTATACAAGCTGTACACTCACTACTTTACATTGTAGCAAAGTGTCATTTCTTCATTGTTGTCACATGGAAAGATAGAATAAATGTGAGGGGTGTACTTACTTTGTGAGATATTGTAGATCATACAGAGGGGGAGGGGTTTATTTCCCAACAAAAATGGAGTTAGTCTTTAAGTCCAAATGGATTGGAAGGAAATGAATAGCCATTCGATTGTTTGCTGATTTGATCATTTTGATTGCATCTGGATTAATAGAATTGAATATGGCCGCCATAAGGGAGCGGAGGTGCCCATATCTTGTTTAGTTTGGTATTAAATTCAGTTTGCCGCGGTGACATCAAAGACCTTGTCTGAGATACGGCGCTCGGGATTATTCGATATCCCTCTGTAGACATTCCTTGCACACTCCTGCAGTGAAAAAAAAAAAAAAACAACATTCCAAAATCCATATTAATAAAGCGGTGGAGGTGCCGGGGTCAATATTCGCTCTTTGCCTGGAATGAGACTTGCAGCGATTTCCAATAGAAAAAAAAAAAAGGAAAAGAGATGCAACAGAAGATTCTTCTGCCTTCACTGGGAACATGCTGTTGTGTCCGGCGGATTCAGTAATTGGCAAGCTGGAGAGAACATTGCCTGTAGGACTCATCACCCCCCTTCTTCTGTAGCTCACTTCCACCTTCCAGCCCTAAAATAAAAGGCTAAAGTTATTTTTTTTCATTTTGGATGGAGTAAGGAAGGGTTATAACCCCTGTCAGGTTTTTTTTTTTTGCCATCTGCACCCCATTGGTGAGATTTCCCTTCAGTACATTCTGTATAAAGCTTTGTCACACTTGCGGTTACTTTTAAGCTGAGGGACCACAGATAACAGGCAACGCGTTTCTGGAGTGATGCCTCCTCCTTCATCAGGACTGAAGTAGTGGATTTATATCATTTGTTGCAATTGAGGGATATATTTCCATGAAGGTTGTTTTTATCCCTTGGACTCCAGCTTTAACCACTTCAGTACCCCTCTATTGCCAAAAGACATCTACACCATGGTACTATAGACATCTACACCGTGGTACTATAGACATCTACACAGTGGTGCTATAGACATCTACACCGTGGTGCTATAGACATCTACACCGTGGTGCTATAGACATCTACACCGTGGTGCTATAGACATCTACACCGTGGTGCTATAGACATCTACATCGTGGTGCTATAGACATCTACACCGTGGTACTATAGACATCTACACCGTGTTGCTATAGACATCTACACCGTGGTACTATAGACATCTACACCGTGGTACTATAGACATCTACACCGTGGGGCTATAGACATCTACACCGTGGTACCATAGACATCTACACCGTGGTGCTATAGACATCTACACCGTGGAACTATAGACATCTACACCGTGGGGCTATAGGCATCTACACCGTGGTACTATAGACATCTACACCGTGGTACTATAGACATCTACACCGTGGGGCTATAGACATCTACACCGTGGTACCATAGACATCTACACCGTGGTGCTATATACATCTACACCGTGGTACTATAGACATCTACACCGTGGGGCTATAGACATCTACACCGTGGTACTATAGACATCTACACCGTGGTACTATAGACATCTACACCGTGGGGCTATAGACATCTACACCGTGGTACCATAGACATCTACACCGTGGTGCTATAGACATCTACACCGTGGTACCATAGACATCTACACCGTGGTGCTATAGACATCTACACCGTGGGGCTATAGACATCTACACCGTGGTACTATAGACATCTACACCGTGGTACTATAGACATCTACACCGTGGTACTATAGACATCTACACCGTGGTACTATAGACATCTACACCGTGGTACTATAGACATCTACACCGTGGTGGTATAGACATCTACACCATGGTACTATAGACATCTACACCCTGGTACTATAGACATCTACACAGTGGTACTATAGACATCTACACCGTGGTGCTATAGACATCTACACCGTGGTGCTATAGACATCTACACCATGGTACTATAGACATCTACACCGTGGTACTATAGACATCTACACCGTGGTACTATAGACATCTACACCGTGGTGCTATAGACATCTACACCGTGGTGCTATAGACATCTACACCGTGGTGCTATAGACATCTACACCGTGGTGCTATAGACATCTACACCGTGGTACTATAGACATCTACACCGTGGTACTATAGTTCCAGATCCTCGCCCCCTGTAGCACGCATTGGGTGTGCTCTGTGACCTCTGTGTGTGCAGATCAGAGATTGGGATAAAGGGCCAATTATAACAGCCCTTTACCATGTGATCAGCCGTGTCCAGTCACAGCAGCCCTTTGCCATGTGATCAGCTGTGTCCAATCACAGAAGCCCTTTACCATGTGATTAGCTGTCTCCAATCACAGCTGATCACATGTAAACCGGCTTGCCGGTTATTGGCACTCCTTTCCTCATGGGCTGTCCGTCTGAGGAAAGGAGTAAAGATAACTTGCAAGGCTTACAGCACACTGTTTACACTGATAATCGGGGGACTGATCATCAATGTCCTGATTATCAAAGCAGCCCCAGCAGTGCCCATCAGTTTAGCTTATCAGTGCCCATCGGTGTCGCCTCATTAGTGCCCATCAGTGCAGCTTATCAGTGCCCACCAGTGCCACCTCATCAGTGCCCATCAGTGTAGCCTCATCAGTGAAGAAGAAAAAATACTTATTTGCAAAATTTTCTAACAGACATTTTTTTTCGAAATGTACAAAATTGTTTAGTAAAAAATAAAAAACCCCAGTGGTGATCAACCACTTGCCTATGGGGCACTGTCACCCCCTTCCTGCCCAGGCCAATTTTCATCTTTCAGCGCTGTCACTCTTTGAATAACAATTGCGTGGTCATGTGACTCTGCACCCATATGACATTTTTATCATTTTTTTTCACACAAACAGAGTTTTCTTTTGGTGGTATTTAATCACCACTGGGTTTTTTTTTTTTTGCTAAACAAACAAAAAAAGACAAACAATTTTGAAAAAAAAAACCAGTTTAACCACTTGCCGACCAGCTGATTCCCGCAAATCGCCCTCATGGTACGTCACTCGTGGGAACGTGTGGGCGCATGCTCACTGGCCAGCGGGGGAGCCAGTGAGCGGGTGGGGCGGACTCGATGTCTGCAGGCCGCCCGCGATCGCTCCCGAGACATCCAAAACAGGGATCTGAGAGTGTAAACAAAGCAGATCCCCGTCCTAACAGGGGAGTTGACAGAGATCGGCTGTTCCCAGTGATCTCTCCTCCCCCAGTCAGCTCAGCCCACATACAGTTAGAAACACCTCCCAGGGAACACAGTTAACCCCTTGATCGCCCCCTAGCGTTAACCCCTTCCCTGCCAGTGTCATTCATACAGTAATTAGTGGCTATATATAGCACTGATCCCTGTATAAATGTCAATGGTCCCAAAAAAAGTGTCCGATCTGTCTGCCGCAATATCGCAGTCCCGATAAAAATCGCAGATTGCCGCCATTACTAGTAAAAAATAAAAAAATAATAATAAAAATGCCATAAAAATATCCCGTAGTTTGTAGACGCGATAACTTTTGCGCAAACCAATCATATACGCTTATTGCGATTTTTTTTTTTACCAAAAATATGTAGTAGTATATATATCGGCCTAACCTGAGAAAGAAATTAGTTTTTTACATTTTTTTTGGATAATTATTATAACAAAAAGTAAAAAAATATCGTTTTTTTTTTCAAAATTGTCGCTCTTTTTTTGTTTATAACGCAAGAGGGGATCAAATACCACCAAAAGAAAGCTCTATTTGTGGGAAAAAAAGGACCTTAATTTCGTTTGGGTACAAGGCCGCACGCCCGCGTAATCGTCAGTTAAAGCAACGCTGTGCCGTATCGCAAAAAAAGTGCGAGTGAGATTTGTTTAATCTCTGTGTATCATCTGAGGCTGTTCACTTCACTGGGTATATGGAGGGTTTACATCCACTTTAACCACTTGCCGACCGCCTGCTGCAGCATGACAGTGGCAAAGTGGCTTGTTATCGCAAACTTCCATCATCTGACGGCGGCCGCGATAACTAGCATTCTGAGCGCACGCCGCCGGAGGCACGCTTGTGCACTCACTGTGTTTCGGGGGGGCCAGGGAGCGGGTAGGGCGGACTCAATCGCCACCGGCTACCCGCGATGGCCCCACCGCAATGTAAACACGGATCTCCGTTCTGTTACAGGGGGAAGGGCTGTGATCACAGGCTCCCTGTATATGGAAGCTGTGATCACTCCCCTCCCCTGCAAGCCCAGCCCCCATACAGTTAGAACACACTGAGGGAACACAGTTAACCCTTAGAGCGCCCCCTCCAGATAAACCCCTTCACTGCCAATGACATTTACACAGTAATCAGTGCATTTTCATAGCACTGATCGCTGTATAAATGCCAATGGTCCCAAAAAAGTGTCAAAATGGTCCGACATGTCCGCCGCAATATCGCAGTACCGCTAAAAAATCGCAGCTATTACTAGTAAAAAATTAAAAAAAAATAAAAACCCCAGAAATGAATTCTCATCATTCATCAACGTGGCAACGTTTGCGCAAACCAATCAATAAACGCTGATTGCGATTTTTTTTTTTTTAAACAAAAATATGAGGAAGAATATAAATCGGCCAAAACCGATGGAAAAAAACATTTTTTTTTTTTTTTTTGGGATTTGTATTTTAGCAAAAGGTAAGAAAAATCGTTTTTTTTGCAAAATTGACGCACTTTTTTGTTTATAGCGGCGATCAGAAATGTCGCAGGGGTGATCAAATACCACCAAAAGAAAGCTCTTTTTTTGTAAAAAAAAAGGACGCAAATTTCATTTGGGTACAACGCCGCACGACCGCGCAATTGTCAGTTAAAGCGACGCAGAGCCGAATCGCAAAAAGTGCTCTGGTCCTAAAGTGGGAAATCCTTCCGGGACTGAAATGGTTACGTTACAGACCAAAAATGAATGTCCAGATCAGGAAATTGGAGGAAAAAAAATGTCAGAAGTCCTGGACCTGGGAAGATCTACAGGACAGCCAGGCAACGCGTTTTTTTTTTTCAGGCGGAGAGACCTGCAATGGCATCTGGTGGGGTCATCACATTTCAGGTCCAAGGGCCCATTCACACCTGAGCATGTCGTTCTCAGTCAGAAAGTCGCATGATTTTACCGCGACTTGCCGAGAATTTGCCACAATTTTTACCGCGACTTTGTACAGGTCAAAAGGTCACCAATGTAAAAAGCAGAAAAATGCCCAAATCTGCCTGAAAAAATGCTTCCAGAACTTGTTTGAGCTTCAGGGTTTTCAGGCTTTTGGCTTCCTAAGGGCCCATTCACACCTGAGCGTTTTGTAGCTCAAATAAGCCTGAAGCCACAAAACGCTGGAGGGGAAAAAAATCAATGATTCTCTATGGCAGTGGTTCTCAACTCCGGTCCTCGGGACCCACTAACAGGCCAGGTTTGCAGGATAACTGAAATGCATCATAGGTGATATAATTTGCTGCTCAGTGATTGCAGTATTCTAGTCTGCATGTCCCCAAGGTAATACTTAAAATCTGGCCTGTTGGTGGGTCCTGAGGACCGGAGTTGAGAACCACTGCTCTATGGAGAAGGTTCACATCTCCACTCAAAAACGCCTGAAGCCAAAAGCCTGAAAACGCCTGAAGCTCAAACTATTTCTGGAAGTATTTTTTTAGGCAGATTTGGGCATTTTTCTGCGTTTTTCAAAAGGTGACCTTTTGACCTGTACAAAATCGCGGCAAAAATCGCGACAAACCGCTGTAAAATGGCGCGACTTTCTGCCTGGAAACGACAGGCTCAGGTGTGAATGAGCCCTTAATGTGAGACGTTTCTTTCTCTTCCTGGAGACAATGAACCAAAGCGGGGAGTTCTTCGGGAACTTTGTTGCTTTGTGCAGCTTTCTATGGGCTGAAGGTGCGGTATTAATATTTCATAATCTGGCGGATCTTGCTAAAGACGCCATGATTGAGAGGCAAATCACATCCCGCGGCTCATCTAATATTCCGGCCCGGGGGTCATCAGGGAATTGCATTTTTTCCTATGCCTAGAAAAGCATATATATGTCAGCAATGAGCCATCTTCTGGGGTATAGGAAGGTTTCTTATCTCGTTATCTGCATTGTGTTTTTAGCACCTTGGTCCGGGGTGGAGAACAGAGATCTTTATCTCCATCCTGGATTTCGGGATCTTAATGTGTGTGCCAGGAGCTGCGAATTCAGCAGATTAATGCGTTTATTAGCTAATTGCTAACTTTGCTTAGTTAGTGGATTATAATTATAGTTGTTTAGTGGATTATAATTAAGATTAAAACATTTTGCATGCCCAGCATGGAGAGACAAAAATATTGAGAAGTGATGAATTGACAGATCCTGCAATGGACGGTATAATGGGCGGCACAGTGGTGTAGTGGGTAGCACTTTCGCCTAGCAGCAAAAGGGTCGCAGGTTTGAATCCCGACCACACCACTACCTGCCTGGAGTTTGCATGTTCTCCCTGTGCCTGCGTGGGTTTCCTCCGGGTACTCTGGTTTCCTCCCACACTCCAAAGACATGCTGGTAGGCTGGCTGGTAGCCTGTCTAAAATTGCCCCTAGTATGTATGCATGTGAGTTATGCCCCATACACACGGGACAACGATTGTACGTACAAAAAAAGTGTTTTACCCCTGCTGTATTCTGTATATAATATAAATACATTATAAGCAAAAGGGGGGGGGGGGGCATTGTTATTGTAGAAAAACCGGAAGACTTTCTAGTCGCCATATCCATAAGGATTTCTGTACTTTTATCCTTTTTTAAGACCCTTCATGGCATTTCCAGATTATACTCCTTCAGATAATTACAGGGAGATATATAAGTCCACAGCCCTGCTCTATATCTGCCTTTAATAGCGATCCTTAGATGAGGTCACAAGGTGCTGAGATCCCGCTATTCATGCTTCACACCTATGGAATACACGCTACTCTACTAGAAACCCGTGACTGTTGGAGCTCAGCGAAGACTAGGAGGATATTGTCTCATTGCTTCTACCAGAACCTCTCGCAGTAAGGTGAACCCACTCTCTGTCCTGTTATCTCAAACCTTAAATGTGCATGAAATGGAATCAAACTTTGGTACCCCAATTCCTCCTAATGACCCCAATAATGGGGCACAATTCCCCACAATGACACCAACAACGGGGCCCAACAACACCAACGATGAGGCATGATTCCTCCCAATGACACCAGCAATGGGGCCCAACACCAATGATGATGCACAATTCTTCCCAGTGACACCAACAATGGGGCCCAATGACACCAATTCTTCCCAATGACAACAACAATGGGGCCCAATGACAGCAATTATAGGGCCCAATTCCTCCCAATGACACCAACAATGGGGAACAATTTTTCCCAATGACACCAACAATGAGGTCCAGCAAGACCAATGATGGGGCACAATTATATATAACATTCTATCAGTGGTCTCTAAACTGCAGCCTGTAGTCCAGATGCGGCTCTTTGCTTGCTTTCATCTGGCCCTTGGGGGCACTATTTCATCCAATGACACCAGCAATGGGCCACAAAGTCATGAAACCACAGTAACATTCATGTCTTATCTGTTGCCTACCTTGCTGCATGTGTCCAGTTAGAGGCTGTGCCTCCCTCACCTGTGTGCTTTAGTATCCCTCCTCAGCTGAGCTCCACCCCAGACCCTAATTAGGAACAGAATATAACACCTGGCAGTGCAAGTCTGCAATGCTGATCAATGTTGTGTGTGTTTGGCTTTGTATGTGATTGTTCCTGTTGGATGCTCTGTATCTATTTCCGGTTACCAATCTTCGGCTTGTTCTCTGCTTATCCCTGCCTGCCTGATACCCCGATCTTCTGCTTGTTCTCTGTTTCTCCTGTCTGCTGGTGTCCCTGACCCTTTGGTAGACTGCTGACTATACTTTGCTATTCCTACACTGCTGCTTCCTCTCTTCCACCTGTAGCCAGCTGAGCATGTGCTAGGGGATCCCGGGGGCCGTGACCTGGATCCAGTTGCAGCCAAATCCATCCTCACAACCAGAGGCTCTGGCGAATACCTACTGGCTCTTAGACTCCGCGCCCTGGGGGAACCAATGCACTAGCTCCCTGTGTTCCAGTGTCCGTGCTCCAGGGGCCCCTCTTCCCGTATCAGCCGGAACTCATTAGCAGCAGTCAGCCATAGGTCCACGACCTTAGTGTTGCACTTGGCAAACCTTGGTGCGATTCTCACTCCAGAGGTGCGCACCTGTCACCTGACCCCAGGTGTCATGACACACAATTCCCCCCACTGACACCAACAAAGAGGCACAATTCCTCCTAATGACCCCAACAATGGGGCACGATTCCTCCCAATGACACCAACAATGGGGCCCAATGACACCAATAATGGGGCACAATTTGTCCCAATGATACCAACAATGGGACACGATGACACCAACGATGGGACACAATTTGTCCCAATGACACCAATGATGGGACACTATTCCTCCCAGTGACGCCAAAGATGGGGCACTATTCCTCCCACTGATACAAATGATGGGGCACTATTCCTCCCACTGACACCAATGATGGGGCACTGTTCCTCCAATGACACCAACTGTGAGGCACTATTCCTCCCACTGATACAAATGATGGGGCACTATTCCTCCCACTGACAAAAATGATGGGGCACTATTCCTCCTACTGATACCAATGATGGGGCATTATTCCTCCAATGACACCAACTGTGAGGCGCTATTCCTCCCACTGACACCAACGGTGGTGGGGCATTGTACTCACACTGATGCCAGGACATTTTCTATTCCCAATGGCCACAGATTTCTCAGATTTCATTTTGAAAATCTGGTGATCGTACTACGATAGTTCACTGAAGAAGGGAACTGCGTGGCAAAAGATACATCAGATACAAGAAATACTGCAACATGCAACATCACCTTCGATGAGGACAAGAGAGGAAAAATATACGACTGTATCAACCTAATTGATAATGTGAGGAATAATAATGATGGGTGAGAGATCCACAGTTATATAAAATCGTTTTCTGGAGTCTTTTAAGAACCTGTCAAAACGTCTTTTTAGAGACAAGATGATTTCACTAAGTAAAAGGTTTCCATTTATTTCCTGCTTCTTCTATTTTTAGGAGGCGTGCTTGTCCTATAAACTCAGTTTTTTCAAATAAATTGCATATTCTATAGAGGTGGGCATTATTTACTTCCTTAAAAGGAATATACAGTTGTGCTCATAAGTTTACATACCCTGGCAGAATTTATGATTTCTTGGCCATTTTTCAGAGAAAATGAATGAGAACTAGAGTTGAGCGAACACCTGGACATTCGGGTTCGGAGGGTCCAAACGAACTTTAGGAAAAAGTCCGGGTTCGGCACCGAACGTTGCCCGAACTTTATCCCGGACCCCGAACCCCATTGAAGTCAATGGGGACCCGAACTTTTAGGCACAAAAATGGCTGTAACAAAGTCCTGGCAAGTGCTAGAGGGCTGCAAAAGGAAGGAAAATGGGGGTAAGAGTAGGGCAAGTGCCCTACAAAAAAATGGGGATAGGGAAAATAAATTAAAATCAAATAAAAAAAAAATGGGAAGGGGGGGGTGGATGTGGAGTAGGAGCCTAGAGGTTGACTAGGCAGTTTAGGTGGAAGTGGCGGTGGTCGAGGAGAAGGTAGCCAACACTGTTTTTTTTTGTTTGTTTATAACTGGGGTAGCCCCCAAAATATTGAGGCCTATTCAAAAAAACAAGTATACGAATGGCTGTGTGAGTCCGGTCTAAATGTTTATTCTGCACAGTCCCCCGCAATAGTGTCTGTTCGCGTCGGCGGACAGGTGTAGGTTGCACCTGTTCGATTGGAAATAATTTTACTTGGTCCGTACCTAGGGTGTTCTGAACAGACATGGAACACGTCTTATTTGTAAATCTGGCCTGAGTGTGTCGGTAAGCATATGAACAAAAAAACTTATCCGGAGTTATAAAACCCCCGATGGGGTCAATATTTGTTTGTTTTTTTTTGTCACAACCGATGGAAGAGGAGCTGGTGGCGGTGAAGGTGGATTTGACGGATCAGTTGGAGATCCGAGGATGAGGTGTAGGTGGGGGGG
>BLSH010129786.1:1954567-1982299 GCA_018402905.1 Glandirana rugosa | reverse complement strand
GAGATGATTTTTGAACAATAATGTGTCACTTATAGCAACAGCTGGAACCTGGCCCTATAGGAGTAGGCAATTATTTTTGAACAATAATCTGTCCCTCTAAGCAGAAGCCTCTACCTAGTGCAGTCAGATCGTTGTGTAATGCAGGGTTTGGTCTGCAATCTGTCACTCAAAGCAGCAGTATGTGAAATCTCGATTCTCAAATTTCTGCAATCTGTCCCTCAGAGCAACAGCAGTAGTAATCTCAGGATGCAGGATCAGATGTTAAAATGTCTGCAATCTCTCCCTCACAAAAACGCTGGCAGCTTCCTCTCCCTATACTATTCAGAGTCTCAGAGAGCATGTGACTGCAGCATCAAGTGACTCCAGCTTATATAGAGGCTGGGTCACATGATGCACTGGCCAATCACAGCCATGCCATTAGTAGGCATGGCTGTGATGGCTTCTAAGGGCAAACCAGTGAAACACTTGTTGACTGGCTGCCCCGCAGCTATTCAACATGCGTGATCAACTACCAGAACCCAAACGTTTATTGAAATGTCCGTGTTCGGGTCCGGGTCCCGGACACCCCAAAGTTCGGTACGGACCCAAACGTTACAGTCCGGGTTCGCTCAACACTAATGATAACACAAAAACATTTCTTTCACTCATGGTTGGTGTTTAGCTGAAGCCATTTATTATCAATCACCCTGATCAAAAGTTTACATACCCCAGTTCTTAATACCGTGTATTGCCCCCTTTAGCATCAATGACAGCTTGAAGTCTTTTGTGGTATTTGTGGATGAGGCTCTTTATCTTCTCAGATGGTAAAGCTGCCCATTCCTCTTGGCAAAAAGCCTCCGGTTTCTGGAAATTCTTGGGCTGTCTTGCATGAACTTCATGTTTGAGATCTCCCCAGAGTGGCTCAATGATATTGAGGTCAGGAGACTGAGATTGCCACTCCAGAACAGTGGCGGCCCATCCATCAGGGCGCAAGGGCGCCATCCCCTCTCTCCTGTCACCCCCTCTATGTCATGGATAGGTTCATGCATAGCATGAATCTATCCATGGCCGTTCGTGACCACCCCCCACCCTTTCATGCGGCCGGCCCCTTTGTGGCACCAGTTCGCATGCATTACAGTGGCGGGGGGTGTCCATGAAGCATCTCATTACAGCCATAGGCTCTAATTGGCTTCATTAAAGTGTGGCTTGTGGCACAAATAAACATTTGCCTTTCTAACTGGGAACCGCTCTCAGCCAACCAGGAAGCGCTGGTAAGTTACCGGGTTCCTGATCGGCGGAGAAGACAGGTGATCCTATTGGAGAAGGAGGATGTCACTGGAGCACAGAGAGCACGCTCCCCGCTCACCAGACTCTGCACACTGCCAGCCTGCTAATAGATGGGGTAAGTGTGGGACTTCGTCCCGACTTCGGTGGGGGGGGGTATGTCAGTGCCGCGAGCCCTGCGGTGGCGGGGATGCCTGCAATTTACCCCACCTGTGTTATTGGCTGCAATTTACCCCACCTGTGATATTGGCTGCAATACTCCCACCTATGATGCTGAGCTGCACACTGTGTCCTGTGATGCTGAGCTGTATACTGTGTCCTGTGATGCTGAGCTGTATACTGTGTCATGTGATGCTGAGCTGTATACTGTGTCCTGTGATGCTGAGCTGTATACTGTGTCCTGTGATGCTGAGCTGTATACGGTGTCCTGTGATGCTGAGCTGCATACTGTGTCCTGTGATGCTGAGCTGTATACGGTGTCCTGTGATGCTGAGCTGCATACTGTGTCCTGTGATGCTGAGCTGTATACTGTGTCCTGTGATGCTGAGCTGTATACTGTGATGCTGAGCTGTATACTGTGCCTTGTGATGCTGAGCTGTATACTGTGTCCTGTGATGCTGAGCTGTATACTGTGCCCTGTGATGCTGAAATGTATACTGTGATGCTGAGCTATATACTGTGCCTTGTGATGCTGAGCTGCATACTGTGTCCTGTGATCCTGAGCTGTATACTGTGCCCTGTGATACTGAGCTGTATACTGTGTCCTGTGATACTGAGCTGTATACTGTATCCTGTGATACTGAGCTGTATACTGTGCCTTGTGATGCTGAGCTGCATACTGTGTCCTGTGATCCTGAGCTGTATACTGTGCCCTGTGATACTGAGCTGTATACTGTGCCCTGTGATGCTGAAATGTACACTGTGATGCTGAGCTGTATACTGTGTCCTGTGATGCTGAGCTGTATACTGTGTCCTGTGATGCTGAGCTGTATACTGTGCCCTGTGATGCTGAGCTGTATACTGTGTCCTGTGATACTGAGCTGTATACTGTATCCTGTGATACTGAGCTGTATACTGTGCCTTGTGATGCTGAGCTGCATACTGTGTCCTGTGATCCTGAGCTGCATACTGTGCCCTGTGATACTGAGCTGTATACTGTGCCCTGTGATGCTGAAATGTATGCTGTGATGCTGAGCTATATAATGTGCCTTGTGATGCTGAGCTGCATACTGTGTCCTGTGATGCTGAGCTGCATACTGTGTCCTGTGATGCTGAGCTGTATACTGTGTCCTGTGATACTGAGCTGTATACTGTGTCCTGTAATGCTGAGCTGCATACTGTGTCCTGTGATGCTGAGCTGTATACTGTGTCCTGTGATGCTGAGCTGTATACTGTGTCCTGTGATGCTGAGCTGTATACTGTGTCCTGTGATGCTGAGCTGTGTACTGTGTCCTGTGATGCTGAGCTGTATACTGTGTCCTGTGATACTGAGCTGTATACTGTGTCCTGTGATGCTGAGCTGTGTACTCTTGACACACTATGTGGAATGCAGGGGATGGAGTGGGTTGATTCTATAAGGGATGGGGCTTATGTGAAGTAGGCGGGATCCTAAAACTTCCCCAGCCGCCACTGCTCCAGAACCTTCACTTTATTCTGCTGTAGCCAATGACAGGTTGACTTGGCCTTGTGTTTTGGATCATTGTCATGTTGGAATGTCCAAGTACATCCCATGCCCAGCTTCCTGGCTGATGAATGCAAATGTTCCTCCAGCATTTTTTGATAACATTCTGCATTCATCTTGCCATCAATTGTGACCAAATTTCCTGTGCCTTTGTAGCTCACACATCCCCAAAACATCAGAGATCCACCTCCGTGTTTCATGGACCTTGTTGACTCCTCTCCAAATGTAGTGTTTATGGTTGTGGCCAAAAAGCACAATTTTGGTCTCATTACTCCAAATGACTTTGTGCCAGAAGGTTTGAGGCTCGTCTATGTGCTGTTTGGTGTATTGTAACCCGGATACTTTGTGGCATTTGCGTAGCAATGGCTTTCTTCTGGTGACTCGACCATGCAGCCCATCTTTCTTCAAGTGCCTCCTTATTGTGCATCTTGAAACAGTTACACCCCATGTTTTCAGAGAGTCCTGTATTTGACCTGAAGTTATTTGTGGATTTTTCTTTGCATCCCAAATAATTTACCTGGCAGTTGTGGCTGAATTTTTAGTTGGTCCAACTGACCGTGGTTTGGTTTCAACAGAACCCCTCATTTTTCACTTCTTGATTAGAGTTTGAACACTGCTGATTGACATTCTCAATTCCTTGGATATCTTTTTATATCCTTTTTTATTTCCCTTTCCTGTTTTATACAGTTCAACCACCTTTTCCGCAGATCCTTTGGCAATTCTTTCCCTTTCCCCATGACTCAGAATCCAGAAACATCAGTGCGGCACTGGATAAAAGATGCAAGGATCTGTCAAGAGTCCAGAAACTCATTGACCTTTTATACACACACACTAATTACAAGAAAACAGAGCACAGGTGAGGATGGTTACCTTTAATAGCTATTCAAACCCCTTTGTGTCAACTCGTGTGCATGTTATCAGGCCAAAATCACCAGGGTATATAAACTTTTGATCAGGGTCATTTGGGTAGTTTCTGTTGTCATTATGATGTAAAAAGAGTAAACACAGCTGATTGATAATAAATGGCTTCAGCCAAACACCAACCATGAGTGAAAGAAATGTTTTTGTGTTCTCATTCATATTCTCTGAAACATGGCTAAGAAATCATAAATTCTGCTAGGGTAAACTTATGAGCACAACTGTACATTGTAATGATTCCATAAATTTTCATTTTTGTAGACAATTACTTTTCTAACCAATTTTTCTTCCCTCTCCCATATCACAGACACCAGAGGTACGCAGAGATAGAATATAGCACAATCTTGGCTGCAAACTTAATAACTATAATAAATCAGTAAATAAAGCCTTCACCACCAAAAAAAGTATTTTTTAAGAGATAGTAAAGGCCAATTACCATTTGTTTTTTTTTTTCCTTTAAGATGCTCCTGGGAGAAAAAAAACAGCTCAGGCTGCAAAAGTCAACTCCAGACTGAAGCTGTCCCATGCAGTACCTCTTTGCAGCCACAAGATGTCCTCTGGCTTCTGGATTAAATGACACTCAGCGTCACTGAACCTAGAAGACGGGAAGAGACTTAATGTGCAGCATTATGGCTTCACCCCCTCAGCATGACATCCTGCACTCACAGTGCAGAGAGTGGCAGTGATGTCATAACAATACTCTTTGCATCATTCAGGCCCACCCACCACCAGGGCAATGTCATCCAGTAAAACCCACCACCTGGACCATATCATCCAAGATCGCCCACCACGAGGACTGTATCATCAAGGATTGCCCACCACCAGGACCATACTATTTATTGTTTCCCACCACCAAGAGAGTATCATCCAGGACTGCCCATCAGAGGGACCGTATCATCCAAGATCACCCACCACCAGGACCGCATCATCCAGGATTGCCCACCACCAGAAGAGTATCATCAAGGACCACCCACCACCAGGACCATATCATCCAAGATCGCTCACCACCAGGACCGTACCATCCAGGATTGCCTCCACCAGGACAGAATCATCCAGGGTCGCCCACCATCAGAACCGCCCACCAAGATCACCAATCATCCAAGATCACCCCCCCACCAAGACCGTATCATCCAGGATTGCCCACCACCAGGACAGTATCATCCAGGGTCGCCCACCATCAGAACCACCCACCAAGATCACCAATCATCCAAGATCACCCCCCCACCAAGACCGTATCATCCAGGACCGCCCACCAAGATCACCAATCATCCAAGATCACCCCCCCCCACCAAGACCGTATCATCCAGGACTGCCCATCACCAGAACCATATCATCCAGGATTTCCCACCACCAGGACAGTATCATCCAGGACTGCTCATCAACAGGATTGTATCATCCAGGATCGCCCACCACCAGGTCTGTATCATCCAGGATCGCCCACCACCAGGGCTGTATTATCTAGGACCACCCACCACCAGGAACGTATCATCCAGGACCTCCCACCACCAGGGCCGTATCATCCAGGATAGCCCACCACCAGGATCATATCATCTAGGACCGCCCACCATCAGGACCGTATCTTCCAGGACTGCCCACCACCAGGACTGTAACATCCAGGACTTCCCACCACCAGGACCGTATCTTCCAGGACTGCCCACCACCAGGACTGTAACATCCAGGACTACCTACCACCAGGACCATATCAACCGGGACTGCCCATCACCAGAACTGTATAATCCAGGACCACCTACCACCAGCACCGCATCATCTATGACCCCCCCAACTAAGTTCCCACAAGGGGGACAAACCAGCAGAGTAACAGTTACATCTTGACACTATACATCTTCTGGGGAATTATTTATATGGTATGCCTTGTGGGAAAAGGGGGGTAGGGTAACTTTCTGAAAAAGAGCAGGAAAACCTAAACAGCAAAGCTAACACTTCTTTGTCAGGTCCACCACCCAGCAGGTCAACTTAGGACCACACTTGCGGCAAGCTACGATGTAACATTCTGGTTGCACACATAAAGATATTTGAACCTCAGAGCATGAACACAGGAGAAAAGAAACACGTTCAGCTCTTAGAACACTTCAGAAGCACCGGCTTACAAGCGGAAGCCTCTCCTGGGTGATCCTGCTACTCCCAGTAGTAGAATTGCCCCTTCGATATTGATAACTAACTAGGTGACTTGGGGCCTATTAAGGCCCATAGTGCTGTGCGCGTGGTTGGGGGGTGAGGTTGGTAGTCCCTCTTCCTCCTGAATTGCCTGTTTGCTACCTGGGGGACTTGCACATTTTTTTTCCTTTTAGAAGTTTGTTCACCTCCAACAGCTTGTTAGCGCATGATAAGTAACACATTGGGAGTGAAATATGACCGAGGAAGCTGAGTAAACGGTACTGCATTCCGCTCTAATAGAGATCTAATTTGTTTGGAAGTTAAAAGAAACACGCCTGGGGTTATGGACGCTACCTGCCACGCGGGAAGAAAGATTGCCTGCAAAGTGCGCCTTTTAATGAAGAGCAGAAAAGCGGCCAGCAGGGGTCTCTCTTCCATTCGGTATGGTTTCGCCATTTGCTGACTGTCTCACCTATAAAGCCTCCAGAGTTTATTACACCCTCGTGTTTATGAAGCTCACATTGCTAAAAGAAATTTTTTTTTTCCTTTTCTTTTCTGTATTTTTTTTTTTAGCTCCCAGAACACAATGCATCTTATAAGCACATCTGGGCTGAATCCTGGGGTTCTGCTGCTTTTAATGTCTTTGTAGTATAAATGTTCTGTGCATAAGAAGAGTATATATTGTGATATAAACACGACTTATATAAAAGAGAATTTCAGGCAAAACCCAACAGTCATAAATATGCAATAGAAAAAAAAAATAAAAAAAAAAGATATCGAACTTTCTGTTTTGTGATGCATTGTGCGCCAGTAAAAAAAAAATAAAAAAGCAAAACACGGGAGGGGGGCTAATGTTGCCAAGAAACGCGCTTGAAAGTAAATGTAATCATGAAAAGTTTTTATCAGCTTTAACTCGTCAAAAGCTCCTTCCATTTTTTTTTTAACCACTCGCCACTTACCACCTCTTCTTCGTGACCAGGCCAGCTGTTGCGATACGGCACTGCGTTACTTTAACTGAAAATTGCGCGGTCGTATGACACTGTACCAAAATAAAATTTACAGTATCTCACAAAAGTGAGTACACCCCTCACATTTTTGTAAATATTTTATGATATCTTTTCATGTGATATGGCACTGACCACGTGCACTCAACTTCTTTAGTCGACCATGGTGAGGCGCTGTTCTGAGTGGAACCTGTCCTGTTAAACTGCTGTATGGTCTTGGCCACCATGCTGCAGCTCAGTTTCAGGGTCTTGGCGATCTTCTTATATTCTAGGCCATCTTTATGTAGAGCAACAATTCTTTTTTCAGATCCTCAGAGAGTGGAACCTGTCCTTGTCTTTGTACGCCTCACCTGGTTGCCGCCACACACGATTGACACCATCTCAACCAAATAAGTTTATCTTGGTCTCATCAGACCACAGGGCATGGTTCCAGTAATCCATGTCCTTAGTCTGCTTGTCTTCAGCAAACTGTTTGCAGGTTTTCTTGTGCATCATCTTTAGAAGAGGCTTCCTTCTGGGAGACAGCCATGCAGACCAATTTGATGCAGTGTACGGCGTATGGTCTGAGCACTGAAAGGCTGATCCCCCCACTCCTTCAACCTCTGCAGCAATGCTGGCAGCACTCATACGTCTATTTCCCAAAGACAACCTCTAAATATGACACTGGGCACGTGCACTCAACTTCTTTGGTCGACCATGGTGAGGCGCTGTTCTGAGTGGAACCTGTCCTGTTAAACCGCTGTATGGTCTTGGCCACCGTGCTGCAGCTCAGTTTCTTGGCAATCTTCTTGAGAATGAGCAACAATTCTTTTTTTCGGATCTTCAGAGGGTTCTTTGCCGTGAGGTGCCATGTTGAACTTCCAGTGACCAGGATGAGAGAGTGAGAGTGATAATTCCAAATTTAACACACCTGCTCCCCATTCACACCTGAGACCTTATAACACTAACAAGTCACATGACACTGGGAGGGAAAATGGCTAATTGGGCCCAATTTGGACATTTTCACTTGGGGGTGTACTCACTTTTGTTGCCAGCGGTTTAGACATTAAAAGGCTGTATGTTTTTGAGGGGACAGCAAATTTACACTGTTATACAAGCTGTACACTCACTACTTTACATTGTAGCAAAATGTCAATTATTCAATGTTGTCACATGAAAAGGTAGAATAAACTTTTGTGAGATATTGTATGCTATTTTTCGTCACAAATAGAGCTTTCTTTTGTTGGTATTTGCACACCTCTGCGCTTTTTATTTTTTGCACTATGAACAAAAAAAGACCAACAATTTTGAAAAAAAAACAATATTTTTTACTTTCTACTATAAAACATCCAATAAAAAAATTGAATAAATCAAATTTCTTCATCAATTTAGGTGAATATGTATCCTCATACATGTGTTTGGTAAAAAAAAAACCAAAAAGCGTATATTGATTGGTTTACGCAAAAGTTATAGCGTCTACAAACTATGGTATACACTATATTACCAAAAGTATTGGGACGCATGCCTTTACTTTTAATGGCATCCCAGCCTTAGTCTGTAGGGTTCAATATTGAGTTGGCGCGCTCTTTGCAGCTATAACAGCTTCAACTCTTCTGGGAAGGCTGTCCACAAGGTTTAGGAGTGTCTATGGGAATGTTTGACCATTCAGCCAGAAGCGCAGTTGTGAGGTCAGGCACTGATGTTGGATGGGAAGGCCTGGCTCGCAGTCTCCGCTCTAATTCATCCCAAAGGTGTTCTATCGGGTTGAGGTCAGGACTCTGTGCAGTCCAGTCAAGTTCCCCCACCCCAAACTTGCTCATCGATATCTTTATGGATACCATCCTTGGTATTAGTGGAAGGAACTCTGCCCCATCATTGCTTACAGTGGAATACATAGTGTCCCATTGTTGGTGTCAGTGGGAGGAATAGTGCCCCATTGTTGGTGTCAGTTGGAGGAATTGTGCCCCATCATTGGCATCATTGAGAGGATTGTGCCCCATTGTTCGTGTCAGTTGGGGGAATAGTGCCCCATCATTGGTATTAGAGGGAGGAATAGTGCCCCATCATTGGTATTAGAGGGAGGAATAGTGCCCTATCATTGGTGTCATTGGAAGGAATATTGGCCTACCAGTGTCAATAGATGGAATTATGCCTAATCGTTAGTGTCAGTGGAAAGAATAGTACCCCGTTGTTGGAGTCAGTGCCAGGAATTATGGCCCATTGTTGGAGTTAGGGGATGAAATAGTTCCACAAGGGCCAGATAAAGGCAGGCAAAGGGCTGCACCTGGCCCCCCGGGCTCTATTTTGGAGACCACTGCTCTAAATGATTGAGCTCAGGTGTAGCCAGTGAAGGATAAGATTAATGCTACAACATATAAAAGACATTTTGGACCTTGTGACAGCAATTTGGTGAAGGCCCTTTTCTGTTACATCATAACTGTGCCCCTCTGTACTAAGCTGGCATCATAAAAACATGGTTTGTGTTAGTTTGGTGTGGAGGAACACGAGTGTCCTGCACAGAGCCCTGACCTCAACCCTACTGAACACCTTCCGGATGAACCTTTGGAATGCTGATTTCAAGGCAGCTGTTCCCATCTAAGATCAGTATCTAACCTCACAAATGTTTTTTTTGGCTGAATGGACACAAACTCCCACAGATGCCCTCCAAAATCTTGTGGAAAGCCTTCCTAGAGGAGTGGAGGATGCTAGAGCCCCAATGGGGAGCAACTCCATATTAATATCCATGGTTTTGCCCAACAAGATTGTATCGATTACATGAAGACATAGTGTGATGAGTTTAGTGTAGAGGAACTTGAGTGACCCTCACACAGTCCTTACCTCAACGCTACTGACTATCATTGGGTTTAATTTTTGGAACACTAATTGTGAGTCAGGTCTATTAGTTCTACATCAGTACCTGACCTCACAAATGCTCTTTAAGCTGAATGGGCACATACTCCCAAAGACACCCCCCAAAATCTTGTGGCAATCCTGGGGTGGGGTGCTGGGGCAACTTCATATTATTGTCCATGCTCTTGAAATTGAATCATCAAAACAATCACACACTGTAGGTATGGTAGGTGTTGTTAGGGAAAATCCTGCAAAAGGACTGTTTTGAGCGTTCCCGTGCGTTCGCGCCCGCGCCCACTCCGGAAGCGGCGCCAAACGGCTCTATTTAAGCCCAGCAAACCCTGCAGCAAGTGCTGTCTGATCTACAGCGTGTGACCTGTTTCCTGAGAGACCCATAACCTGTTGTTTGTTCCTGTGACCCGGCCTGCCCTGACTCTGTCTGATCTCTGCCTGCACTGACCCCGGCTTGCCTACAACCACCTGATTGCCTGATCCCTTTATACTTCTGCCACCCATCTGTTAATGACCCTGCTTGGACTTGACCATTCTCTTGCCTGCACCCTTGTACTGCAATGCCAGCCAGTTGCTGAACCTGCCTGCACCCGACTCTTCTCCAGTGTCTGTGGCCATCCAGACCACCATAACTGCCAGCTCCGCAAGTCTTCATCAGTCCTTCCGGATTGCTGCTTCCCGGCTGCATCTATTGCCCCTCAGCTCATCTCTATCTCCAGAAATCCTACAGACCTTCAGCTGGTGGACATTACCGGAATACCACAGGCACTCTTACCTCCCTGTGCTCTGGTGGCTACTGTCTCACTCCCAGCAGTCCCTTGAACTGGGGTCGTAGGGGAGGCCATCCCCTGCCGTCAGACTCACTACCTGGTACGTAACAGTATCAGACAGCCATGGCTGAGTCTGCAAGGGGGGCCTCTGCCCCACTTGAGGTCAACCAGCGCCTCACGGACCTCACACAGGCCATCAGGTCGCTGCAGGGCAAACATGCCCGCCTCGAGAAGCAAGTCCTGACCTCCATCCAGGTCTCTGCAACCACAGCCAGTCTGGATTCTGTCATTCCATTGCCTGCTCTGGAGCCGCGGGTACCTACCCCAGACAAATTTTCCGGAGATCGGTCCAAGTATCGGGCCTTCTGCAATGCCTGCCAGCTCTACTTTGCACTCCAGCTCCTAACCTTCCAGTTTGAATCCACCAAAAGCGGGGTTTGTTATATCCCTGCTATGGGATCAGCCCCAGGCCTGGGCTCATCATCTGCTGGAGACTAAAGACGTACGGCTGGAGACCCTATCCTCCTTCTTTCAGGCCATGTCCCAGTTTTACGACGACCCGCTGTGGGCCACCACAGCCGAATCTGCTCTTCATTCCCTCCGGCAGGATGGCCGACCCGTCAAAGACTATGTCTCTGATTTTAGGCGCTGGAGCGTAGATACCAGTTGGAACCACGCCACCCTTCTGCACCAGTTTCAGCTGGGCCTATCAGAGGGTCTGAAGGATGAGCTAGCTCGGGTGGGAGTCCCGAGTTCCTTGGAAGACCTCATCCAGCGGTCCATACAAATTGATCGCCGTCTGCGAGAATGCAGGCAAGAGAAGGCGGCACCGCACAAGGCCTCTGCCCGGTCTTCCCTTTCCCCTGAGGAGCGGGCACGCTGGCTGCAGGGCAATCTCTGCCTCTACTGTGGAGAAGCAGGCCATTACGTGCATGAGTGCCCAGCCAAACACCCAAAAGGGTTCTGCGGCTCCTCCATGGGACAGACACTACTGACGGCTAAACCGCCCCACCTAGCTCTTCCCATCTCCTTCCGACTGCCCGGAAGGTCAGTCTCGGTCAAGGCTATTGTGGACTCAGGGGCCTGTAGTTGTTTCATTGATCTGGACTTTGCAGCCAAGCATCAAATTCCGCTCCAGCCCAAGGAGCGAAGTTTCTCTGTGTTCCTGGCCGATGGGTCTCGCATCAAGTCTGGACTGGTATCCAAGGAGACCCCACCTTTGCTGGCCACCACTCTCTCTAAACATAGTGAGCTGCTACGGCTGGATGCAATCACTTCTCCCCTGTTCCCGGTCATCCTAGGCCTGCCCTGGCTCCAAGCCCACGACCCTAGGATCACCTGGAGTTCTGGATCACTCCAATTCCAGTCCACCTATTGCTGGGAACACTGCCTCCCCACGCCTGTCCTGCCTTTCCCGAACCTGATGTGTCTGGACTCTGATCTTGACTCCCGTCAGAAAATTCCCAAAGTCTACCACGAATATTTGGACGTGTTTAGCAAGCAAGGGATGGACACGCTCCCTCCGCACCGCTCCTACCACTGCCCAATTGAGCTCCTTCCGGGGACCGAAATTCCGTTTGGACAGATCTTTCCATTGTCCGAAAAGGAGTAAGTGGCACTGAAGGACTACATCGATGAGAACCTGCAGAAAGGGTTCATCCGTCCATCTACTTCCCCAGCCGGAGCGGGAATCTTCTCTGTAGAGAAGAAAGATCACACGCTCCGGCCGTGTGTGGACTACCGAGACCTGGATAAGATTACGGTGAAGAACCGCTACCCCCTTCCCTTAGTACCAGAACTCTTCCAGCGCCTACACTCTGCTACCATTTTCACTAAGCTGGATCTAAGAGGGGCGTACAACCTTATCCGCATCCGGGAGGGGGATGAGTGGAAAACTGCCTTACGCACCCGATTTGGGCATTACGAATATCTTGTTATGCCCTTCGGGTTGTGCAGCGCCCCGGCAACCTTCCAGTTTTTTATTAATGATATCCTCCGGGACTTTTTGGACATTTTCGTAATAGCCTATTTGGATGATATCCATATTTTATCCATATTTTCTCTTTCTCACTGGAAAACCATCAGGAACATGTTAAGAAATTTCTATGCCATCTCCGCCAGCATAAACTATATGCGAAACCTGAGAAATGCGAATTTGAAAGACAGAGCATTCAGTTTCTGGGACTGGTCATATCCACGGGATGCATCGAGATGGATCCACAAAAGGTGTCAGCCATCCTGTCTTGGCCTGCACCTACCGATAAAAAGGGGGTCCAGCGGTTCGTTGGATTCTCCAATTTTTATCGTAAATTTATTTAGAACTTTTCACACATCATATCACCCATCACCCAGCTCACCAAGCAGTGGATCCGGTTCCACTGGTCCCTGGAGGCACAAACCGCCTTCACAACTCTGAAGGGATTCTTCACGTCTGTCCCATACTGTGTCACCCAGATCCAGCTCTGCCCTACATTCTGGAGGTGGACGCGTCAAAAAACACTGTCGGGGTGGTTCTTTCCCAACGCCCTGATCTCAAAAGCTTAGTACATCCGGTGGCCTTTTTCTCACGAAAGCTTGCCCCGGCTGAAAGGAACTATGATGGGGGAGACCGGGAACTCCTGGCCATCAAGGCAGCTTTGGAGGAGTGGAGATACCTGCTAGAAGGGGTGGCTCACCCAATTCTAATCTACACGTATCACAAGAATCTAGAGTACCTCAAATCGGCCAAACATCTCAGACCCCGCCAGGCCAGATGGGCACTATTCTTCTCGAGATTCTTGTTCCATATAACGTACCGGCCCGGATCCAAAAAACATAAAGCCTGATGCGTTATACCGCATGTTCGAAGATCCGAAAGAGCCAGCAATGCCCGACACTATTCTGCCAGCTGGGAACTTCCTGCTTCTACAGACAGACCTTTTGCTGCAGCTAAAGCGGGCCTCTACAGGAACTCCTGGCTCTATCAGAGACACTTTGCAGGTCAGAGAGGGTCTTTTGTGGATAGGACACCAAATCTTTGTCCCGAAGGAGATCCGAGTAACCATCCTAGGTCTGTGCCACGACCATCCCCTTGCTGGACACTTCGGGATCCACAAGACCTTAGAGCTGGTGCAGCGCACCTTTTGGTGGCCTGACTTGAAAAAAGACTCTAAGGATTATGTCAATTCCTGCCCCAATCTGTACTCGAAGCAAAGTTCCTCGGAACAAGGCCTGGGGCTTGCTTTGACCTCTGCCAGTACCAGACCGACCATAGGCCATGATTTCTATGGACTTTGTAGTGGAGCTACCTCCCTCGGAGGGCTGCACAGCCATCTTCTTGGTTGTCGACTGGCTGACAAAAATGGCCAATTTTGTGCCCTTAAAAGGAACACCTTCTGCCCCAGAGACCGCCCGGTTGTTCATTAAAGAGATTGTCCGGCTCCACAGAACTCCCATAGACATTGTTTCTGACCGAGGGGTACAATTCCCCTCAAGATTCTGGAAAGCCCTGTGCGGAATGCTGAAAATGAAAGTGTCACTGTCATCGGCCTACCATCCCCAGTCCAATGGGCAAACGGAGCGGACTAACCAAACTCTAGAGCAGTACCTCCGTTGCTTCTCATCTTTTGTCCAGGAGGACTGGGTGTCCCTTCTGCCGATGGCGTAATTCGCTTATAACAACTCTTGTCATTCTGCCACCAAACAGCCCCCATTCTTTGCGAACTTTGGGTTTCACCCCACCTTCCTGCCAGACCCGATTCCTGAATCCTCCATGCCTGCTGTTCAAGATACTCTGGACTTCTTTGCCCGCAACAACAAACTGCTGCAGGAGGCTATGTGCAAGGCACAGGAGGACAGCAATAAGATCTTTGATAGGAAAAGGAGGGGGGAGCTAATTTTAAAAACAGGGGACCGAGTATGGCTAACTACGACTCACCTGAAATTGGCATGCCCATCAAAGAAATTGGGACCTAAGTATGTGGGGCCATTTCCCATCAAAAGGAAAGTCAATGATGTGTCTTATGAGCTGGTTCTGCCATTTCTTTGTTGAAGCCCATGGTACCAGACCCCTTTTCCGACCATGAAACCGGTCCACCTGCACCTGTCTTAGTTAATGGAGATGAGGAATTTGAGATGGAAGCTGTGTTGGACTGTAGGAGGAAAAGGGGGCAAATACAGTACTTGGAGTAAATGGAGGGGCTATGGACCTGAGGAAAACTTCCGGGAACCTGAACAAAACCTGCATGCCCCTGATCTGGTAGATGCCTTTCTTTGCAGCCACCCGCAAAGAAGAGCTCAGCTGGGCATCCGGAGGCTGACCCTTCGGGGGGGGCAATGTTAGGGAAAATCCTGCAAAAGGACTGTTTTAAGCGTTCCCGCGCGCCCCCACACGATCACGCGAGTGCACACGCGCCCGCGCTGGCGCCAAACGGCTCTATTTAAGCCCAGCAAACCCTGCAGCAAGTGCTGTCTGATCTACAGCATGTGACCTGTTTCCTGAGAGACCCGTAACCTGTTGTTTGTTCCTGTGACCTGGCCTGCCCTGAATCTGTCTGATCTCTGCCTGCACCGACCCCGGCTTGCCTACGACCACCCGATTGCCTGATCCCTCTGTACTTCTGCCACCCATCTGTTAACGAACCTGCTTGGACTTGACCATTCTCTTGCCTGCACCCTTGTACTGCACCACCAGCCAGTTGCCAAACCTGCCTGCACCCGACTCTTCTCCAGTGTCTGTGGCCATCCAGACCACCATAACTGCCAGCTCCGTAAGTCTTCATCAGTCCTTCCGGATTGCTGCTTCCCGGCTGCATCTATTGCCCCTCAGGTCATCTCTATCTCCAGCAATCCTACAGACCTTCAGCTCGTGGACATTACTGAAATACCACAGGCACTCTTACCTCCCTGTGCTCTGGTGGCCGCTGTCTCACTCCCAGCGGCCCCTTGAACCGGGGTCGTAGGGGAGGCCATTCCCTGCCGTCAGACTCACTAACTGGTACGTAACAGATGTCCACAACCTTTTAGCCTGTAGTTTATAATATATGTGGTCTCTATTAGGAGCATGCATGGTAAATAATGTGCAAGTGTATAACTTCCAAGGATGTATTACTTGTCAAAGAGATCACAGTGTCCCTCAAGACATGGTCTTAATCTTTCTTTCTCTACAAAAAGCTAGCACCATCTTTGTTCATCCATCATTCAGGTTCAAAATGTATATCCTGGTTGCTAGCCTAGAGATGACACTCTCCTGTCAACTCTGGTGCCTTTGCTATCACCTGTATGTTCTTTGCTGTTTGTTTTCACATAGAGCAGCCCCTGCTCTGTCTCTCACCTTGATCTACTGGAAAGATAACTGGAGTAGGGAAGACCGAGGAAATGCTTCCTCCAGTGTGCAGCAGACTGATTATATTTTCCTAATGTGCATTTCTAAAGCTTAAACACAATCACTCCTTGCGAACAACATGTAGCATCGTGGTGCTGTAGCACCCCTGTTTGGGTTGAATGAAAAGTCCTAGTTTGACCACTAGGGGTCTGCCTGTTTAGATCGGCACCAAGTAAAAAGGAGAGTGGGGCGAAGATAGTGGTGGTTGTTTGTGGAGTAGTTGAGAACAGGCAGGGATAACAGGTGTTACTGATTTAGGAACTCCATGGCCTCACCAACAGAGATCATGTAGTATACCAGATCACAACTTTCCCCGCTTGAGAACCCCATACCCCCCCGCCCCTAAATGGGCCAGACCAGGATAGCTGAGGAACAGAGGACGCAGAGGATGGAACTTCATACAACAAACAAGAGGCTACCGTGTGTTCAACTAAGCTATACTGTGCCCTTCATGTATCCATGAAGAATTTCCTGCATGATTAGTTAAGCTGTGTTATGCCATTTCACGTGTAAGGCAAGAAAAAGAAAAACATGGAGTCATTCTCTTCCTTGCTAATTAAACTAGGTGGCCTATACCTGGAAAACCTTGTGTGGGACTTGGCTCAGTGAAAGGCTGTGGCGCCATGATGAGTTGGGTCTGCCACCATGTTGATAAAGACAGGTTCCTTGTTGGCACTATGTACACATAACCTATGCCTGGGGAATCTTGTGTGGAATTTGGCTCAGTGAAAGGCAATGGTGTCCTGGTGAGTTGGATCTGCCACCATGTTGGTAAATCAGGTTCATTATCTGCACCATTTACCATTGGCCTATAACTGTGAAACCTATGTGTTGAACTTGGCTCAATGAGAGGAGGTGATGCCCTGGTGAATTGGGTCTACTACCCCATTGGTAAAGACAGGTCCCTTGAAGGCACCAGGTACCTATGACCTTCACCTGGGGAACCTTGTGTGGAACTTGGCTCAGTGAGAGGCATTGGTGCCCTGGTGAGTTGGGTCTACCGTAATGTTGTTAAAGATGGGTTCCTTGAAGGCACTATGTAGCCATGACCTTTACCTGGGGAACCTTGTGTGGAACTTGCCTTAGTGAGAGACATTGGTGCCCTGGTGAGTTGGGTCTGCCACCATATTTGTAAAGACGGGTTCCTTATCTACATTATGAACCCATGTCCCATACTTGTGAAATCTTGTGTGGAACTTGGCTCAGTGGGAGATGGTGGTGCCCTGGTGAGTTGGTTCTACCACCAGTTTGGTAAAGGCAGGTTTCTTATAGGCACCATGTAACCATGATCCATATCTTGGGAATCTTGTGTGGAACTTGGCTCAGTGAGCGGCATTGGTGCCCTGGTGAGTTGGGTCTACCGCTATTGGTAAAGATGAGTTCCTTGAAGGCACCATGTACCCATGACCTTTGCCTGGGGAACCTTGTGTGGAACTTACCTCAGTGAGAGGCATTGGTGCCCTGGTGAGTTGGGTTTGCCACCATGTTTGTAAAGACAGGTTCCTTATCTACATAATGAACCCATGGCCCATATTTGGGAAACCTTGTGCGAAACTTGGCTCAGTGAGAGGCATTGGTTCCCTGGTGAGTTGGGCCTGCCACCATGTTGATAAAGATGGGTTCCTTAGCTATACCATGAAGCCATAGCCTATACTTGGGAAACCTTGTTTGGAACTTGGCTCAGTGGCAGGTGGTGGTGCCTTGGTGAGTTGGGTCTACCACCATGTTGTTAAAGATGGATTTCTTATAGGCACCATGTACCCATGACCTTTATCTTGAGAATCTTGTGTAGAACTTGGCTCAGTGAGAGGCCTTGCATCCCTGGTGCACTGGATCTACCACCATGTTGGTAAAGACGGGTTCCTTAACCGTACCATGAACCCATGGCCTATACCAGGGCAACCTTGTGTTGAACTTGGCTCATTGAGAGACACTGGTACCCTGGTGAGTTGGATCTGCCACCACGTTGGTAAAGATCGGTTCCTTATCTACACCATGATCCCATGGTCTACACCTGGCTGGGATCCTTGTGTGGAACTTGGCTCAGTGAAAGGTGGTGGTGCCCTGGTCAGTTGGGTCTGCCTCCTTGTTGGTAAAGAAGAATTCTTTGTCAGCACCATATACCCATGAGCCCAGCGGCCTTGAGGTTGAGTGGTTGGCATGGCCTGGGATGAACTTGGTTGACAATCATAGGAAATGGGGCCCCTTTAGCTATGTGTTTCTAGTGAATTGGGGGGTTCGATGATAGGCTGTAACGAGTATCCAGTGCTTGGGATGGAGGTCTCCTACATCCCCAGTAAAGAAGTTCCTTCTGTAGGTCCCCTAGCTTGGGAACTGTCCTATAAGCCCCCACTGGGAGGCTCAACAAACACACCATACTTCAGAGGTGAGGTACATAGGGGTGTGGAGTGTTTCCTCCCGTACAGTTCATTCACGTAATGAAAACATGTTCTCCCATCCAAAAACAACAAAAATCAAGGCATGGTCCAGCACCAGCTGCTGATATTTGGCAGTCAATAGCGAATACAGGTGTCACAGCGTGGTACAACCCCAGATCTTCTTTATTCCATCCACAACACCTGAAATCATCCCTTTGTACCGGGGATCTCTCTGGGCTGTTTATAATGACATTATTACTAGCGTTTCGGCTTGCCAGAGACACTTAACCCCTCCGCCGTCAATGAAAGAAAATACATTAGATGGAGAGGTTAGAGGGAAACAAACCACAGCGAGCAAAATGTCAACTAAACTGGAACACAATATACTTGTTTTGATTTCTTCTCTTTAAACGCAGACTTCCAGGCCTCTGAAAACGCCTGCCAATTGAAGCAATTCAGTTCCAACTAAACAACCCCGTATCTGTTTCGCTTGACTTAGAAATCACATTAATTCAAAGATTATTCCTCTGCATGCTGCACGGCATATTCACAGGTACGTTACACAACTGACAATTTGTCAGCGCTCCCTCCAAGACTTCTACATGGGGAATAGGATCCAATTTGGATCGGTTACAAGCGAATAAACATAATAAACTTCAAAACTGGGCTCCTGTAGAAACAGCGCAGCACAAAATAATAATAATAAAAAAAAAAATAGCTGTCTATAGGAAAAGGATAAAAGGCAAAAGCAACTCAACAAAATCGGCAACGGCGGTTTTTTGGGAGGTGGACTGATGCTATGGGCGTAACGGGGTAAAACGTGCCTAAGTCTGTATAAAGCATAGGACTACGAAAGAGAAGATATCATCTGCTTGCTAAAGATTTAACCTCTTGGCGTCAGCTCCTCCTGGGCCTTTAAGAGGTTTAGGGTGCTGGGAGGTGGGGTTCATGATCATGTGACCACTGTCATTGGCTGCCACGGCGGTCACATGATTGGAAATCAGGAGCTTTTGGTTAGCCGCCGGTAACTGTACCTGGAGCAAACAGGGAACTCGCTCTCAGCACAGCTGTATCTGCACTAACGACGAGGGGCCGCATTTCTGTGTGAATTGGTGCAAATACAGCTGTGCTGAGAGCAAGTTCCCTGTGCACTCCTGGCACAGTTACCAGCAGCTGGCTGGTACCAAGGGGTTAAAATAGTTTTAACCTGTTGCCACCTATGTAACGCATATGCGCAATGGCAAATGGGTGGGCTTTAAGGCTCACATTCCGGCATGGATAGGGGTAGTAACGTGTTTCAAAGCTTCCACTTCTTCTTCAGGCCTGATAGTACAAAAGTGGCTAGTACAAAAAGCAGTCTAATATAGAGTAGTGAGTTAGTTACTTAGTTAGTTTTATTTTGAACAAAAAAAAAACCCATAAAAAATAATAAAGAAATAATCATTCAGTAGTAGACATGCCTAAGGCATACCAGAGGTAGTGCCAAATGTACTCCTGTAGACCGCTACAGCCCCTCTGAACCCCACTTCCAACTTATAACTAAAAAGATACGACCGACACACTTTTTGGAGTCAAATTGGCCGTGGCGGCCATTTATTGACCATAACAACGTATAAACATTCCTTAGAACAGAAATATAGAACAATAACAATAATGACCCCAGGTTGCCGATCCTTGGAGGCACTACTGAACCAACACAAAAATTGTATCAGCAGAACCACTTAAGGGTAACTTAAAGTGGTAGTAAACCCATCCATTTAACAGTTTAAAAACCAGTTACATTTCCGGCACATACCGGAAATGTAACACTCCCATTGGTTGTGCTCTAAACCAAACTTTCAAACCATCCAATGGCTGGTGTCATAGCTGATCACATGTGCAGCATCACGGCAGTTGAAGGTTAAACAGAGGCCAAGATGGCAGCTTCCTTGGCTGAAAATGATAGGGAGGGTTTACTACCACTTTAAGGCAGAACCCCGGCTCGAGGACAATACCACCTTCATTTCCACAAATTTCCAATAAACCACCCTTAACTGGGATTAACCATAGGACGCCATACCATAGAAGGGTCCTTACTCTGATATTACACAGAAAAGTTTGTACACCTCCAAGGACTCCAACCGCCATACCACTACAATCTCCCAATAAGTCCAACATCCACAGGGTGGGAGAGTGGAAAGCCCCTCTCTACCTTACATTTCACCCAATCACTGTCTCCACATGTTGACCCACTCCTGAAATGATTCTATTAACTCTCTAACTGCCAAACTACCCTCTTAGCCTAGTCATGCCTGCCCTTTGCCTACTTTTTTTTTTGCTTCGGGCCTTTGTATCAAAACAAAACATCCAAAAAAAAAAATACAATAAAAAATAATTTAGTTCACATGTTCTAAAAGGAGTGGGAAGAAGTGCAAACTTATTTAATCCCACCCCCTTATCCATAATTAATAATAAACTATTCAGAGTCCCTGAGGCCCCAGACGGAGGGCGGGACTCAGAAGCCAGGTAGCCAGCTGGTAATATGGGTTGACTTCTAAGTCAAACCATCCACCCAGGGACTATATTAGATTGCTTTTTCTGAAAGCCAATCAGGTCTGAAAAAGAAGCTGAAGCTTAGAAACTCATTATCTGACACCCATCTAGGTCAGCACGGCTCCCCTTGGAGGGCACTTCTGGTTTGGGGCCTATTGCGTTCCACGCTGGTCACCACAGCCACCCCCTGCCATTCTATGTCATCCAGCAGACTGGGCCAGGACATGTGCCGTATTACTTCCAGGGGAGATGCCCCATATCCTGCCATGGATTATCAGATGTGTCTAGCTATTTATACCATCTTATCAATATTCCTATCGCACACCTTCCTGGAAACAAGGCTCATCAGTAACAGGTGCTGCAGCGATTACCAGCTGGATACTGGAAACACAAAGTCAATGTACATATTCGCCAACCTTTGGATGGTAACTGAAGATTCCTGGTGTGATGGTGAATATGTACATTGGCTATTTATACCCACATATGAGTGGCTCCACCCAAAAGGGGAAGCTCTGCTTGTTTACACCCTCCACTGCCACATTTGGCACTTTTTGGGGGGAAAGGGGAGCGGGTACCTGGCCCCACAGTCTTTTGGGACACATTACAGGTCCTACGAGGCCACAGGTCCATTTACAAGGCACAGCGCGGCTTGTGCATGCAGAGTAGTAAGTGAAGCCGCAAGGCTTCAGGTCCGGTTTCCCTTACTAGGGATGCCGGCGCCTGCACCCAAAGCCAATTGAAGAATAGGCTTGGGTGAGGACACCGCTGGATCTCTGGACAGGCAAGTGTCCTTATAGTAAAAGTCAACAGCTACAGTATTTGTAGCTGCTGACTTTTAATTTTTTCTGAAGGAGCCTGGAGCTCCTCTTAGTCTGTCGCCCCCTTGTGTTTCCCTTTTGTATTCCCACAGAGTCTCTGCTTCGCTCTATGGCAGTAGTCTTCAAACTGCGGCACGGGGTCCAAATGTGGCCCTTTGCTTGCATTTATCCGGCCCTTGGGGCACTATTCCTGCCACTGATATAAGGCACTATTCCTCCTACTGACCAGTGGCAAACAACCCCCCCTCCGCCCGATCGCTTGCCTGCCTGCTTGCCCGCTCACTCGCCCACCCGCACTTACCCCATCCAGGTGACAGACGGCTTCTCCTCCTGGCCAATCTGATCTTAGGACTCATTTCCTGGCCAGGAGGAGAAGCAGAAAGACAATAGCGAATGTTGCTCTGCCCCCCAATACTGACCTTTTTGAAGCCAATTAGAGCCTCAGGCTCTAACCATGTGCTTAAAAAAAAACTGTAGAAATCCATGTGTCTGGCGCCCCCGCATGGAGATTAGTGGGGCTGCGCCCCTTATGGGCTGGTCGCTGCTGCCATTGACATCAACAATGGGGCACTATTCCTCCCACTGATACCAATGATAGGGCACTATTCCTCCCACTGACACCAATGATGGGGCACTATTCCTCCCGCTAACACCAATGATTGCGCACTATTCCTCCCACTGACACCAATGATGGGGCACTATTCCTCCCGCTAACACCAATGATTGCGCACTATTCCTCCCACTGACACCAATGATGGGGCACTATTCCTCCCACTGACACCAATGATGGGGCACTATTCCTCTCATTAACACCAATGATGGGGCACTATTCCTCCCACTGACACCAATGCTAGGGCACTATTCCTCCCGCTAACACCAATGATTGGGCACTATTCCTCCCACTGACACCAATGATGGGGCACTATTCCTCTCACTAACACCAATGATGGGGCACTATTCCTCCCGCTAACACCAATGATTGGGCACTATTCCTCCCACTGACACCAATGATGGGGCACTATTCCTCCCACTGATACCAATGATGGGTCACTATTCCTCCCACTGACATGGAAGATGGGGCATTGTTTACTCCCAGGGCATTTTCTGCTCACACGGAAAAAGAATTATCAATTTTATTATTTTATTTATTTCACTGAAAATTGTGGCATTGTGATTGTAGATAGATAGATGGATTGTATATATTACATATAAAAGATAGAATGTATATACTGTATTATATATAAACCATAGATATGTAGCGCTGCCCTCTCGCAAGATAAATCAATCCCCCCTGGTTTCCCCGACCCTGAGAGTCCTCCGCCACCCCTGACACACTGGGTTCACTCATAATGTTGGTTCTTCTTTAAATAGTACACAGTGAAAGAATACACACAAATGAGGAAATCAATAGTGTTTACTCAAAATATATATTGCTTGAAAAGAATTTGCATTCAGCAATGGGTATCAGTAATTTGCACATTGGAACAAGGTTAACACAATTGAATAACATGGTATATTACTTATGACTCTATCGGGTCAATCAACAGGTATATAGGCAGGTTAGTATACTGCACATGAGAGTGGGACACAGGAGAGCAGGGGAACGACCTCTGAAGTGTCAGACCACTCTCTACTGTTCACGCTCCTGACACCAGCAAAACAGCAGATAAACAAGTATAAAACCGGCTATAGTAGACAAACAGGTACAACAGAATCACCATTGCAGCAAGATTCAACCTGCTTTAAAAGAGAGAGTTCTTAGGTGAATGCAATTTATCAAATACTTCTGGCAAAATATTAAAGGGGGGAAAAGTAGCAGATGGAATGTAGTTGCAGCTCAATGTTCCTTGCTTGACAGTACAGATGATCTTCAGCAGGCTTTGAAGCTTAAATAATATATACCAATCAAATGCTGATGCCACAAAATAGATTTCCAGGAAGTGCACTATATTTGTATAAAGCACCCTTTCTACAGCAGACAAAGGACGCTTCACGGTGATCACTGACTTTGAACTGTGGAACTACAAATAACAGCAATCCGGATTAGGGTATAAATGCTTGTACTCCACTTCTATCTCCAATGTTAGGAACTAGGCCTTGACTACAGTGAATGTGCAGGTTATGATTATGTGTGCACAGTGTCTGTACCAATGGGCTTGTGCCCGCTCACCACACAGAATCAATGGGTGCAGATGATGTATCCGCTGCTGAGGATAGGGTTGCCACCTGTACGGGATTCACCCGGACAGTACGGGTTTAGAGTGATGTGCCCGGGTCTCCTTCCTCCTCTCTCCCGGACACATGATCCAGCCTGCACTCTGCCTCTGAGTTCTATCTGCTCAGCTGGTGGCCAGGAAGGAACATGAATAGTTAATATAATCACTCAGGCAGATGTTTTTATCTTTATTCAGCGATTTTGACAATCTTATCTGAGTCCCCTGTTCCACTTCTATAGCGATCAGCTGGCAGGGACTATTTGATCATTTTCGGGCTCAGGCGGAGTGATCCTTGTGTTGTACTGCGGTTCCCTTACATTGCCCAGCTGATCGCTATAGACCTGGAAGTCGGGACTCAGATAAGATGGTCAGAATGGCAGAATAAAGATAAAAACGTCTGCCTGAGTGATTCTATTAACTCCTCATGTTCCTTCCTGACCACCAGCTGAGCAGATAAAGCCACAGTCCAGCCTGGATCTCCACAGCAGGTAAGTGCTTGAGTCCAGGGGGTTAAATAGTCCTTTCCCTTCCCCTGGCCCCCAGCTGAGCAGAAGTTTTGAAGTTTTTTGTAATTGCTGCAGACAAGAGCTTTTAAGAGCCGGTTCACACTGAGGCGACTTGTCAGGCGACTCAAGTCGCCTGGCAAGTCGTCCCCATGCAGTGCAATGGAACCGTTCTAATAGGAGCGACTCAGGTCGCTCCGCCTTAGAAAAAGGTTCCTGCACTATTTTCGGGGCGACCTCAGTGCGACTTGCATTGACTTCTATGGTAAGAAGTCTCCTTGCAAGCCGCGCTGAGGTCGCCTCGAGTGGGGCGACTTGCTTTGCCCTGCAAGTCGCGCTGCTCCAGTGTGAACCGCCGGCTCTTACTCAGCCTAGGATCACACTGTAGCAATGTGGGAAGCGGTGCGATTCCAGCGCCGGTTCCTGAATGGCACCTCTCCCGCAGGCAGGTCACACTGCCCTCTGTGAACCGCTGCGGTGTCATTACAAAGTTAATGACAGTTCACACATCGCAGTGCAAACTGTGAATTTGTAGAGGAATCGGATGGTGAGAACACTCCGTGCGATCCGATTCCAGTGCGTGAAAAAAACAAGTCCCTGCACCTTTTCTGTGCAAATCCAATGCGAGATCAGCCATACAAGCATATGGCTGAACTCACATTGCTCAGACATCGCATGCGATTGCACTAGTCTGAACCTAGGCTCAGCAATAGTCCTGTTCCTGTCCCCAGTTCCCTGATGATTTCTCAGAATATACTGCAATGGGTGAATACCCTTAGGGCTCATTTACACATATGGTGTCCTCTGAAGAGCAATCCATGTTTGGATCACTCTTCAGAGGGCATTTAACAGGCAGTGAGGAGGAGTTATATCACCTTCTCACCACCTGTTTAAACCCCACAACGGCACCCAGCAACTGAATGCATTGCACACAGATGCAGGAAGCCCTCATTCACTTGGATGGGCCACGTTCAGCAGGCATTGCCGCACTGTGATGCAAAGCATTTTGGCTATTGCGTGTGTACATCACCCCTCTGCTGCCTTTGCAGCTTAAGAGGAACAGTTGGGTAGCAGTAAAAACACAGCTCAACCTCTAATTTTTACTGTCCCCCAACCATAAGTGTAAACGAAGTAGCAGGGCACTCTGAAGAGTGATCCACAGTGAATCATTTTTTTAGACCTATTTGACAGGTGGTGAAGAAGCGTTGTTTTCTCCTTACCACTTGTTTTTAACTCCTAAAATCCCATACCACTGTGCTGTAGCCATGTGCATTGCACACAGTTGCAGCGCAGCCCAATTGAGTTGAATGGGTTGAGTTGTTAAGCAAGGCAGTGCAGTGCACTAGTGGGGTATTTCTCACGGGCTTTCTGTCCGGTGGACTCTGTTTTGTTCAGGAATCGATCCATTGATCCCCACTGAGCAGGCGGGTGACAGGCCCATCTCCACTCACTGTGCAGAGACCTGCCAGAGCCACGCTCTCCTCTTTGGGGAGATCAGATGAAAATGGACCACCTGTCCATTTTCATCTGATCCGATCCACTACACATATGGAAAATAGGACCTCCATCCATCTGGATTTCACGGATCGGATCGGATAGCAGCGGGTATCAGTGGACATGTCAACGTTGACATCTGCCGCTCCATAGAGGTGAATGGAGCGTCTGATCAGGTCCACATGAAAAACTGTCAGGCTGACCTGATCAGAAACCCCATCTGAAAGGGTCCTTAGATCCCTTTCACACCGGGGCGCTTTACAGGCGCTATTGTGCTAAAAATAGCACCTGTAAAGCGTCTCCCCATTCAACCCAGTGTGTCCTTTCACACTGAGGTGGCTCAGGGCGGTGCGCCTGCGGGAGTAAAATTAAACTCCTGCAAACATGATTTTTCAGGAATGTGGGGAGCTCCACCGCCCCTGCCATTGGATTGAATGGGCAGCGCTCCCAAAGCGGCTGTACACCGCTCCAGGAGTGTCAAGCGCCGGCACTTTTAACCCCTGTTTAACCCCTTGTGGGGGGGTTAAAAGTGCCGTGCTGCTGCCCGAATAGCGGCGCCATAGTGCTGCTATTACAGCGGTAGATCGCCGCTAAATTGGCGGCAGTTTACCGCTGACGAGCGGGCGGTCCCAGTGTGAAAGGGGCCTTAGTGTTCGGGTTTGGCTTGAAGAAAAGGTGGCAACCCTAGCTGAGGATGATGATGATGATGACCAGGATGGAAATTATGATATTGCTCACTCCAGCCCTCTGGCTCCTAGGATTGGCCTCCGCTGCTTCTCACCGCGATTCTCCCAAATCGATCGTCCCAGCGGGATGCAGGGATCAGGAACAGGATCTGCTTGGTGCAGGACAGGTCTTTCAGGCAGCTTGCAGTCCTGTGAGGTTTCTGACTTGCTCAGTCTGTAGGAGTAGGCCGCGATTCAGCCACCATGTACACAGGGTCCTGCTTGATCAATCCACGCTGTCCAGAGACAGCGTGCTAGGCCTCAGCCTCTGCTTAAATAGTCTCTCCCACGAGGCACCTCTTCTCCCAGGAATCCTTCTGTTCTGCACAGCCAGATGGAAGATGTAGTTCTACGCATAGCCACCAGAGGGCGAATCCTCACAAACAAACCACAACCCCCAAAGTGCATCTCTCTTGTCACTGTCAGAATCACAGAACAGTAAACTGGCACTAGGGGGAAACAGCTGCATTAAACCTGAAGGCAGGAACGTCTCTATTGCCGGCAGTGTGCATACCCAGCTCCTGACTACAGATAGATGGCAGGTATATATTACACATAATAGATACAGTAGATAGATAGTCAAATATATATATATTTTTTTTTAACCACTTGCCGACCGCCGATCGGCATCTGACGGCGGCAAAGTGGCTCGTTCCCGCAAATTGCCGTCATACAACGGCGGCTGCGGGAACGAGTTTAGTGAGCGCGCGCGCGCCGCCGGAGGCGCGCCCACGCGCTCACTGTGTCCGGGGAGGGCCAGGGAGCGGGTGCGGCGGCTTCGATTGCCGCCGGCCACCCGCGATGGCCCCCCCGGAACGAATGAGCGGAGGTCCGTGTATGTAAACACGGACCTCCGCTCCCTTCCCTTCACCAGTGTCGGAAGTGCATGTCCTTCCGACACTAGTGTCGGGAAGGGGGAGTGTGTCTCGCCTCCAGGCACAAATGTATGTGCCTGGAGGCGAGTAAGCAAGGCCCCCCCGGTAGCGCCCACCGGCCGCCGTTAGCTTCGGCGGCGTGGGCGAGGGACCGGGAGGGGCCTGTGTCACTCGCGCACCCGCGCGGAGGCCGCCGCGCGCGCGCGAGTGATTTGAGCAAGGGCGTCGGCGGCAACA
>BLSH010129786.1:1908582-1949768 GCA_018402905.1 Glandirana rugosa | reverse complement strand
CGAACGCGCGCCTAGACAGCTGCATACCTCCTCTCTCCTCCACCCAGATCCCGGTCTTATGATGCCCCCCCAGCCCACCTGAATCCTTGAAGTTCCGGACACCACCGGCGCGGCTAGGACACCAGGACTGTGGGACCTGCACCACCACCAGGCACATCCCGGAGGAGAATCCCAGGACTACATTATCTCGATGCCCAAAGTACACCTTATTCCTGTAAGTGTAACTTAAATAAAATGTGTTTTTATACTAAATGCTACACTTAGTGGGGCGCCGCTTCTCTCCTTTGCTACCTTGACATAGTTGCTTCTACTCCACGGGCAGGCTGCCCCACGGCTCCATCCCACCTTCCTCTACCCTCCTTCTGCCACGCTCCCTAGGACCCTGAAGCTCTCATCCCCCTTGCTACTGTGCATCCTGCAAGCGCTGCATCCTACACATCATACCTCTAAGTGCTATATAAATGGAGAACAAACTTAAATTGGTTCTAAAATCTTAATGTATAAGTAGAGTACTTTTTATTTTTTGAGTTTTGGACAAACGAGAGTGGGATCAGTTTTTATTGAGGTCTGTGCCCCCTTTAAAGCGGTGTTCCACCCAAAAGTGGAACTTCCCCTTTAAGGGAAGGTGACCCCCTGACATGCCACATTTGGCATGTCTTTTTTTTTGGGGGGGGGGGCAGGTACCCTAATTTCACAGGGTCCCAGGTCCACTTCCTCTCCTAGAGCCACGGCTCCGGAAGGAAGTCCACCTCCCCCTAGAGTTGCCACCTCATCCCTTTAAACCCGAACTCATATGAATTACACCGGTTCTGTGGCTGATTTAATGCAGATAAGGAATCAAGTGAGTTTAACCACTTCACCTCCTGAAGAATTTCCCAGTTTAGGACCAGAGCACTTTTTGCGATTCGGCGCCGCGTTGCTTTAACTGACAATTGCGCGGTCGTGCGGCGTTGTACCCAAACAAAATTTGCATCCTTTTTTTCCCCACAAATAGAGCTTTCTTTTGGTGGTATTTGATCGCCTCTGCGTCATTTCTGATCGCCGCTATAAACAAAAGAAAGCGACCATTTTGCAAAAAAACCCAAATTTCTTACTTTTTGCTAAAATTCTAATCCAAAAATAAAATATAAAAAAACATTTTTTTCACCGGTTTTGGCCGATTTATATTCTTCCTCATATTATTGATTGGTTTGCGCAAAAATGGCCGCATTTATGGATGATGAGAATTAATTTCTGGGGTTTTTATATATTTTTTTATTTTTTACTAGTAATGGCGGCAATCTGCGATTTTTAGTGGTACTGCGATATTGGGGCGGACATGTCGGACATTTTTGACACTTTTTTGGGACCAATGACATTTATTCAGCGATCAGAAATTTAAATGTCCACTGATTACTGTATAAATGTCATTGGCAGTGAAGGGGTTAACCTGCAGGAGGAGATCTAGGGGGTAACTGTGTTCCCTGGGTGTGTTCTTACTGTGGGGGGGTTGGGCTATCATGGGCATGAGAGATCTAACTGATCCCAGTGACAGGAATCAGTAGATCTCCCATGCCCGCACTGCAGTCACTATATCTGCTCTCCCCAGGAGCCTGCAGTCACTATATCTGCTCCCCCCAGGAGCCTGCAGTCACTATATCTGCTCCCCCCAGGAGCCTGCAGTCACTATATCTGCTCCCCCCAGGAGCCTGCAGTCACTATATCTGCTCTCCCCAGCACTCTGCAGTTACTATATCTGCTCTCTCCAGGAGCCTGCAGTCACTATATCTGCTCTCCCCAGGAGCCTGCAGTCACTATATCTGCTCCCCCCAGGAGCCTGCAGTCACTATATCTGCTCTCCCCAGGAGCCTGCAGTCACTATATCTGGTCTCCCCAGGATCCTGCAGTCACTATATATGGTCTCCCCAGCACCCTGCATTCACTATATCTGGTCTCCCCAGGGGCCTGCAGTCACTATATCTGGTCTCCCCAGGATCCTGCAGTCACTATATATGGTCTCCCCAGCACCCTGCATTGACTATATCTGGTCTCCCCAGGAGCCTGCAGTCACTATATCTGCTCTCCCCAGGAGCCTGCAGTCACTATATCTGCTCTCCCCAGGAGCCTGCAGTCACTTTATCTGGTCTCCCCAGGAGCCTGCAGTCACTTTATCTGGTCTCTCCAGGAGACTGCAGTCACTTTATCTGGTCTCCCCAGGAGTCTGCAGTCACTATATCTGCTCTCCCCAGGATCCTGCAGTCACTATATCTGCTCTCCCCAGGAGCCTGCAGTCACTATATCTGCTCTCCCCAGGAGCCTGCAGTCACTATATCTGCTCTCCCCAGGAGACTGCAGCCACTATATCTCCTCTCCCCAGGAGCCTGCAGTCACTATATCTGCTCTCCCCTGGATCCTGCAGTCACTATATCTGCTCTCCCCAGGAGACTGCAGCCACTATATCTCCTCTCCCCAGGAGCCTGCAGTCACTATATCTGCTCTCCCCAGGAGCCTGCAGTCACTATATCTGCTCTCCCCAGGAGACTGCAGTCACTATATCTGCTCTACCCAGGAGACTGCCGTCACTATATCTGGTCACCCCAGGAGCCTGCAGTCACTATATCTGCTCTCCCCAGGAGCCTGCAGTCACTATATCTGGTCTCCCCAGGAGCCTGCAGTCACTATATCTGCTCTCCCCAGGAGACTGCAGTCACTATATCTGCTTTCCCCAGGATCCTGCAGTCACTGTATATGGTCTCCCCAGGAGCCTGCAGTCACTATATCTGCTTTCCCCAGGATCCTGCAGTCACTATATATGGTCTCCCCAGCACCCTGCAATCACTATATCTGGTCTCCCCAGGGGCCTGCAGTCACTATATCTGATCTCCCCAGCACCCTGCATTCACTATATCTGGTCTGCCCAGGAGCCTGCAGTCACTATATCTGCTCTTCCACAGTACACAGAACATGGAAATGCAATTATTTTAGTAAATATAAACTGCTAAATGCCTTTTCTCATCGGCAGTATATAGCAGTCTTGTGATTTCTATCAGTGTCTGGTTAAAGCTTGTAGGAGGAGTTTTCATTCTCCTCTGACTGTCCTATGAGGCTGCAGGACCCCTGACTAGACATGTGCATGATGAAAAAATGTGTTTCATTTCGTTTAGATTCGATAATCTAGTTATTTCGTTACGTTAAATTTGGAATTAATTTTGTCTTTTTTTACATTTTCGTCAAATTTACAGATTTTCTCGATTAGAAACATGCAAATCAATAAATTTCAAAATTAATCCACACAAATGTTTTTTTTTTTATTATTTACATGCCGCAAAGTGAACAAAAAAAAAAGAAAAATCTTTATCGAGGACTAGCAAAGTATTGGCTTTCCGCATAGGCACCCCTCCCCACTTCTATTCTTCTATAGATTTGACTTTATACCTTTTACTGAATCCTGTTCCCTTTTTTTCTATTCCTATTCTGGCCTAATTGGCATCCAATCTTGACATTTCAGCCAGTTTGCTGGATTTGTACTCTTATTTATAAGGAATTTCCAATTGGGCCTATGGGTTTAGATATCTACACCCCTTGAGACAGGACCCCCGTGATGGAATTCTGGTGATGTGATCTTTTACATGGCTGTTAGCTAATATTAAGGACTTTAACCTCAAATTCTATGTGATTACCCCGTGGAAGGTCCTAGACTTATTGCCTATCCCACAGGGAAGATCTTCATGCAAATCTTAGACCTCTGTCTGGTGAAAACCACAATTGTGATGACCCTAGGTACTTGTGTGAGGATCCCCCAGTAGAGATGTTCTATCTCTGTGGAACATTTCCCTTTCACAGGGGCCCTTAGTGATACAGTATCTCACAAAAGTAAGTACACCCCTCACATTTTTGTAAATATTTTATTCTATCTTTTCATGTGACAACACTGAAGAAATGACACTTTGCTACAATGTAAAGTAGTGAGGGTACAGCTTGTATAACAGTGTAAATTTGCTGTCCCCTCAAAATAACTCAACACACAGCCATTAATGTCTAAACTGCTGGCAACAAAAGTGAGTACACCCCCTAAGTGAAAATGTCCAAATTGGGCCCAAAGTGTCAATATTTTGTGTGGCCACCATTATTTTCCAGCACTGCCTTAACCATCTTGGGCATGGAGTTCACCAGAGCTTCACAGGATGCCACTGGAGTCCTCTTCCCCTCCCCCATGATGACATCACAGAGCTGGTAGATGTTAGAGACCTTGCGCTCCTCCACCTTCCGTTTGAGGAGGCCCCACAGATGCTCAATAGGGTTTAGGTCTTGAGATGCTTGGCCAGTCCATCACCTTTACCCTCAGCTTCTTTAGCAAGGCAGTGGTCGTCTTGGAGGTGTGTTTGGGGTCATTATGTTGGAATACTGCCCTGTGGCCCAGTCTCCGAAGGGAGGGGATCATTCTCTGCTTCAATATGTCACAGTACATGTTGGCATTCATGGTTCCCTCAATGAACTGTAGCTCCCCAGTGCTGGCAGCACTCATACAGCCCCAGACCATGACACTCCCACCACCATGCTTGACTGTAGGCAAGACACACTTGTCTTTGTACTCCTCACCTGGTTGCCGCCACAAGCGCTTGACACCATCTGAACCAAATAAGTTTCTCTTGGTCTCATCAGACCACAGGGCATGGTTCCAGTAATCCATGTCCTTAGTCTGCTTGTCTTCAGCAAACTGTTTGCAGGCTTTCTTGTGCATCATCTTTAGAAGAGACTTCCTTCTGGGATGACAGCCATGCAGACCAATTTGATGCAGTGTGCAGCGTATGGTCTGAGCACTGACAGGCTGACCCCCCACCCCTTCAACCTCTGCAGCAATGCTGGCAGCACTCATACGTCTATTTCCCAAAGACAACCTCTGGATATGACGCTGAGCACTGCACTCAACTTCTTTGGTAGACCATGGCGAGGCGCTGTTCTGAGTGGAATCTGTCCTGTTAAACTGCTGTATGGTCTTGGCCACCGTGCTGCAGCTCAGTTTCAAGGTCTTGGCAATCTTTTTATAGTCTAGGCCATCTTTATGTAGAGCAACAATTTTTTTCAGATCCTCAGAGAGTTCTTTGCCATGAGGTGCCATGTTGACCTCCCAGTGACCAGTATAAGAGAGTGAGAGTGATAACACCAAATTTAACACACCTGCTCCCCATTCACACCTGAGACCTTGTAACACTAACAAGTCACATGACACCGGGGAGGGAAAATGGCTAATTGGGCCCAATTTGGACATTTTCCACTTAGGGGTGTACTCACTTTTGTGAGATACTGTATATAATCAGTCATACTTGTCATATTTAAAACCCTCATTGTTATAATGTTATATTTTTTTTATCTGTATACTTCACCTCTCTTCATAGAGGGGAGCCTACATTACTGCTATTCTCATCACACTGAAGCAACTTTCCGATTATTATATGATAATTCTGCTGGATTTTTCCGTATGTTCACATGTGTTTATATACCAGATACTTTTATAATCATCTCTGTTTTTGAAAATTCTCAATAAAAACATTGAAACAGAAAAATCACCTTTGGCTTAAAACAGCATTATTTGGAAACGGTACTCTAATAACACACAATCTTTGATTTCAGAAATATGTTTACAGTTTTGAATTTGAATGGAATTCGATGTAAAATTTGATTCACATTTCAATTTGAATTTCGGAAATTCAGATGAATTTAGTTTTGTTATTCTGAGCATTCGGTAAACATGTAATTCGGGTATTTGGATATATCCGAATAATGAAAAATGTGTCTGAATATTAACCACTTGCTTACTGGGCACTTAAACCCCCCTCCTGCCCAGACCAATTTGCAGCTTTCAGTGCTGTCACACTTTGAATGACAATTACTCAGTTATGCAACACTGTACTCATATGATTTTTTTGTCCTTTTTTTCATATAAATAGAGCTTTCTTTTGGTGGTATTTGACCACCTCTGCGGTTTTTATTTTTTGTGCTATAAACAAAAAAAGAGTGACAATTTTGAAAAAAGAACCATTTTTTTTACTTTTTGCTATAATAAATATCTAAAAAAATTTTTAAAAATGTCTTCCTCAGTTTAGGCCAATATGTATTCTTCTACATATGTTTGGTAAAATAAATCCCAATAAGTGTATATTGATTGGGTTGCGCAAAAGTTATCGCGTCTACAAACTATGGGAATAGATTTATGGCATTTTTGTTTGCTTTTTTTTTTTTACTGGTAATCTACAGATCTACATACAGGGTGCCAGACTATGGATTCCAATGGGGGGGGGGGGGTGTTTTTTTTTTTGAAGCACGTGATTAGAGCCAGATGTTCTAATAGGCTTCAAAAAAGGGTGGGCTTGGGACGCAGAGCACTGCGCCCCGATCCCACCCAGTTGTGTGACAATAGCAAATGAATATTTTCACATTAAATCTCCTCCCCGCCAATCAGGAAGCGGGTCGTGAGACCCATTTCCCGATTGGCCAAAATGTCAGACGATCCTATTGGACGCCTAGCACCTAAGAGGATGAGAGAAAAGATGCACAGCGGAAGCCGCCGTGCTGGAGGAGAGGACACCGGAGCAGCTGCCCACAGCTCACCGCCCACCACCTAGATGGGGTCCACCGTGCTGGAGGAGAGGACACCTGAGCCACTGCCTGCAGCCCGCCACCTATATGGGGTCCGCTGTGCTGGAGGAGAGGACACCTGAGTCGCTGCACAAAGCTCACCGCCCGCCACCTAGATGGGGTCCGCCGTGCTGGAGGAGAGGACACCTGAGCCACTGCCTGCAGCCCGCCACCTAGATGGGGTCCGCCGTGCTGGAGGAGAGGACACCTGAGCCGCTGCCCGAAGCCCACCACCTGCTACCTAGATGGGGTCCACTGTGCTGGAGGACAATACACCAGAGCCGCTGCCTGCAGCCTTTCCCCCACCACCTAGATGGGGTCCACCATGCTGGAGGAGAATAAACTGGAGCTGCTGCCTGCAGCCCGCCACCCGCCACATAGATGGGGTTCACCATGCTGGAGGAGAGGACACTGGACCGGCTGCCCACAGCCTGCCCCTGCCATCTGCCAACTAGATGGGGTCTACTGTACTGGAGGAGAGGACACTGGAGCCGCAGCCCGCCACCCGCCACCTAGATGGGGTAAATGCGTCAATGAGCGAGCTGGGGGGGGGTAGTGCTGCCACTGGCCATCTGGGGGAGGAGGGTGGCTGTTTGCCAACCCCCCCAAAAAAGACCCATCAGCCGCCACTGCTAACAAACACAAGACTGTGAAGATAAAACTCAACAACTACCAGACATACAGCAAGAAATAAAGCTAGCAGTGTAAATGGTATGCAGCAAACTATCCAGCGGCGGTCCAGTCCACATCTGCAAAGGATAAAGAAGTAAATCTCAATAAACAATAGATAGAAGATGGGGAAAAGAAAATAAGAGTGGTAAGAAGAGGGTAGGAAGGGATCAGGTCTCTTAGTCATAAATGGTAATTGGTTCAAGACTGGAAACGCAAAGAATGGTCTAAAGCTGGCCATACAGCAGCCTGAAGAAAAAGAATGAACAAATTCTTCCATCCACGCAATTGAGGTGGATAGAGGAATCCTCACCGCAGAAACTTCGTATTTTGACAGCAGGGTCTGTCCCATCAGCGACTGCAACTGTTGATCGATTGGCTGCTGATTGAGAAAAAATTTCCAACTAGTCCATGCGAAAGAAGCGACAGCAGCCACACAGAGATCAAAATTTCTGAACTGGCCAAATTTCGATCCTCCCAGATAGGTGCTAGGTTAGGTAAATTTAGCTACTGGCTCACTGAAAACAGCTGAGCTCCCTGTGATTGTTTTGGACTGTTCTGTGTTTCACTGGCTGCAGGGTTGATTCTTCTCCCTGTCTGTCTGGAAAGGTTCTAGAAGATATTGGGCTGGGAGAGTCAAATCAGCAGCTGAGGTGTCCAGATGGTGGCTGGGAGGGGGCATAAATACTCTGGAACTTGGAGCAGAGGGGTTACCAGGGGGGAAACATTCGGAATAAACAAAGAAGCATTCTGTGTTTACAAGGGACAGCTAACAGATCCCCAAGCGCACTCAAGGTGGGGACCGATCTCCAGAATCTGAGAGAGAGAACGATCCCCCTGCAAGGTGAGGCAGAGCCGCCTACACAGGGAGGTACTAGACCCAGGCAAGGTAGGAGAGACACTTTCAAGGGAGCTGTGAGGGGTTTGGGGTTGCACACTGTGTATAGCTCACCCTTAAACCCTGCACTGTGTATACAGCACACTCCTGAACTCTGTAAGTAACCCACTCATGAACCCTGCACTCTGTACACAGCACACCCCTGAACTCCACACTTTGTACATATAATCCCAAGCTCTGTACATAACACACTCCTATGCCCTGCACCCCTTACCTAGTATAATCCTGTGCCCTGTACGTAACACACTTCTAAACTCCACATTCTGTACATAGTATAATCCTGAGCTCTGTACGTAACACACTCCTAAGCTCTGCACTCTGTACATAGTATAATCCTGAGCTCTGTATGTAGCACAATCCTAAACTCCACACTCTGTACATTGTATAATCCTAAACTCTGTATGTAACACACTCCTAAAATCCACACTCTGTACATAGTATAATCCTGAGCTCTGTACATAACACACTCCTAAGCTCCATGCTCTGTACATAGTATAATCCTGAGCTCTGTATGTAACTCACTCTTAAGCCCTGCACTCTGCATGTAGTATAATCCAGAGCTCTGTAGGTAACACACTCCTAAGCCCCGCACTCTGTACGTAGTATAATCCAGAGCTTTGTGATTAACACACTCCTACGCCCTGCACTCTGTATGTAGTATAATCCTGAGCTCTGTACGTAACACACTCCTACGTCCTGCACTCTGTATGTAGTATAATCCTGAGCTTTGTACGTAACACACTCCTAAGTACTGCACTCTGTACGTAGTATTATCCTGAGCTCTCTACCTAACACACTCCTGCGCCCTGCACTCTGTACAATCCTGAGCTCTGTATATAACACAATCCTAAGCTCCACACTCTGTACATTGTATAATCCTAAACTCTGTATGTAACACACTCCTAAGCTCCATGCTCTGTACATAGTATAATCCTGCTAAGCTCCCCACTCTGTATGTAGTATAATCTTGAGCTCTGTACATAACACACTCCTAAGCTCCGCACTCTGTACGTAGTATAATCCTGAGCACTGTACGTAACACACTCCTAAGCCTTGCACTCCGTACCTAGTGTAATCCTGAGGTCTGTATATAACGCACTCCTACACCCTGCACTCTGTACGTATATAATCCTGAGCTCTGTACGTAACACACTCCTACACCCTGCACTCTAAACGTAGTATAATCCTGAGCTCTGTACATAACACACTCCTAAACCCGCACTCTGTATGTAGTATAATCCTGAGCTCTGTATGTAACTCACTCTTAAGCCCTGCACTCTGCATGTAGTATAATCCAGAGCTCTGTAGGTAACACACACCTAAGCCCCGCACTCTGTACATAGTATAATCCAGAGCTTTGTGAGTAACACACTCCTAAGTACTGCACTCTGTACGTAGTATTATCCTGAGCTCTCTACCTAACACACTCCTACGCCCTGCACTCTGTACATAGTATAATCCTGAGCTCTGTACCTAACACACTCCTAAGCCTCGCACTCTGTACGTAGTATAATCCTGAGCTCTGTATGTAACGTACTTTTAAGCCCTGCACTCTGTACATAGTATAATCCTGAGCTCTGTACGTAACACACTCCTAAACCCTGCACTCTGTACATAGTATAATCCTGAGCTCTGTACGTAACGGACTCCTAAGTACTGCACTCTGTACATAGTATAATCCTGAGCTCTATACATAACACACTCCTGCACTCTGTACATAGTATAATCCTGAGCTTTGTACATAACACACTCCTACGCCCTGCACTCTGCATGTAGTATAATCCTGAGCTTTGTACATAACACACTCCTACGCCCTGCACTCTGCATGTAGTATAATCCTGAGCTTTGTACATAACACACTCCTACGCCCTGCACTCTGTATGTAGCGCACTCCAGCTTAAAAGACCCAGGCCACACCCACCACGTGAAACACAATTACAATGCTCATTTTGTAGAGCATGAAAAGTCAATGTCATTGTAATCCTCTGGGGCCGTGGAGTATAAATTTTTATATCCATTATTACATTCAATAAGGAGAAAATGGCAAGGTACGTTTAATGGCTCCGGGTCGCTTTACATAATATCTTAATTTCTTTGTCGGCATTTAAGCCAGATGGAGGGTCAACCGCGCCGTCATGCGGCTCGGTGTAAAGCAGACTTGTGTTTTATACGAGGAAGGAAAGTTCAGTCTTTAATAGCCGCCTCAGATATCAAGCGAAATATTACAGACGTGCCATCTCAAACGTTTCAGGAAACATTTCCATAACCCTACACGCTTCAATATCATTCCACCGCTTTTCATGTTAAAAGGAGATTACGACCACAGAACAATTTCTCCCATTTCAAAGAGCGCTTCAAAAAGTTTTTTTTTTTTGTGTTATGGAAGTTTGGGATAAAAATACAACGAAGAGCGCAGCGGACAGACGTTTTGAAGCTGAAAAATCCTTGTACCTATCTGCAGAACCGCAACCTCATTTGAAAGGTAAGTTTACCCTTAAAGGAATAGGAGATTTAATACAACATTGTAACTTTATCCAAGATAATAACTTTTTATAAAGACGCATGTAAAAGGCCCCATATGTGTAAAGAAATGTATTTGACAGCTGAGTAACGTAAAGTTGAGAAAAAAGGAACAAGGGACACTGACTGATGACAGTATGTACATTTTTTTTTACATTACATTATTTTTTTTTTAAATGTACAACTTTTTTTTAACACTGTACCACTCTGGGGAAGTGATCAGGGTGTTTTTTTTTTTATACAATATGATTGCTTATATCAGTGAATTTCATTGGTATAAGCAACCATTTTTACTGAATGAAACTGATTCATTCAGTGTGTTTTGTTGTGATTAGCTGTGATTGGCCACAGCTAATCACATGGTACAGAGGGCCTATGATTGGCCCTGTCAGTACCATGTGATCACTGTGACCGATCACAGCTAGCAACACAATTTTATACAATGGATGGCATGAAAGAAAACCACCCATTGTTTACAATTGTCATGTAATCTGCTGTGATTGGTCACAGTGATCACATGGTACTGGCAGCGGGCTGGTACAGTGATCAGTCATCGGCTGATGAAATTGCTTTGGTGTCAGCCAGCCACCTCTCCGACACAGAGCTGAAGCTAGGGGAGGTAGAAGCAGCACAAAAGGCCATTCATTTGGGATTCATTTCAAGAGCACGTTGATAGGAGGAGAGAGAAGAATAACAGAGAGATGAGCTCATCAGTCTGCTTGTGGGCGCCCTATTGGGGACAATACAGAGATGAACTCGCTACTGCCGAAACTAGGCAGGGAGCTGCGGTCATGTGAGAATCAACATTAAAGCGGGTCTCCCGACTTCAGAAGCGAGTAGCTTGCAGAGTTAAGTCCTAGTAAGCCATGGCTAGACACCGTTTACAATAAGCACTTCAAACTTACTCCTGTTAGAGAACACCACCTTCTCAGGTGTGCAGCATTTCCGAGCCAGTGCAGTGGAGCAAGTGCCGGTCTCCAGCAATCTTGTGACCTCATTCCCAGTGGCTGGTCCGAGCGTTGATGCTAGATACAGGAAACACATCTTCTCCATAACTCCATGCTTGTTCTCCTCCCGAAGCCTCCTATCCATCTCTCACTCCCATGACTCCAGGCTGGGTCCCTAGGTACTCTGTGCAACAGACCCAGTCTCTAGTGAAGAAGCCAAGCACAACACCCCTTCACCACCAGAGTAACCATCACCCCTTTCCTGGCTGATTGGTTGCTTTAGCAAGTGACGCTAGTACTGTAGTCATTAACACTGACACTCTAGCTTCCTCTGAACAGCATTCTGCTTGTTAGACCCATGTACTATATCTTCTCTAACTTCAGCCCCTTTTGAAGTTAGCCCTGTTCTTGTGATACGCCATGTATGCACCCCTTCCGAGACTTCAGACCAGGCAGTTTAGACGAACAATAAAGATGTTTTACTGAAGTAATTGCAAATAACAAGCAACAGTTCTCAAAGACGTCTTCCACACAGTTTCCGTTACTAAGCTCCCTAGTGCCCCATAAAGTGACTGTACCTTAGGCAGATGGCAAAGTCCATAAGAGCAATCCTTTCAAGGCAAGAGTCCATTTAGGCAGTAAATCCACAAGGCAGCAGTAGCCACTTAGGGGTTTATTTACTAAAGCTAGAGAGTGCAAAATCAGTCTCAATTCTGCAGAGAAACCAATCAGCTTTCAGGTTTTATTGCCAAAGTTTAATTGAACAAACTGAGGTTAGAAGCCGCCTGGTTTCTCTGCAGAAGAGAAACTGATTTTGCACTCTCCAGCTTTAGTAAATAAACCCCTTAGAGTTCATAATTTGGCAGTAACCCATAAAGGCAGTAAAGTCCATAACTGGCAGCTTTAAATCCACGAGGGTCTACAGGCTCATGAAACCCTGGGAACCCCAACTGGGCCCCCCCCCCCCAAAGGGGTGATCCACTCTGGGAGAGTAACAGCTACATTTTGGCAGTCTATTTATATGGTATTACCTGCAGTGGGAGGTGAAAAGAGAAGGAAAAATGTCAACCCTTCCTGCTCAGACACAATCAGTTCAGCAGGTCAACCCCCCAGGAGAAAAATAAAAGTCAGCAGCTACAGATACTGTAGCTGCTCACTTAATTTTAGGACACTTACCTATCCAGGGTTCCTGCGATGTTGGCGCCCCAGCCGATTTTCGGATTGGCTCTTGGGTGCCGCCGCCGCCATTTATAGTAATGGAAACTGGCAGTGAAGGTTCACAGCTGGTACCCTACTGCGCTACTGCCCAGAATTGGGGAAGGCTACCTGTCAAAAACAGGTACCCATTCCTCCCTCCCCCTGAAAGGTGCCAAATGTAGCACCAGAGGGGGAAGCAGATAAGCGGAGCTTCCACTTTTGGGTGGAACCCCACTTTAACTCTTTCAAACCTCTTGGAAGCACCTGCTTACATGCTGCTTCCTGTTTTTCTGTCCAATCACAGGTTAGGAGAAGAACAAGACCTGTAAGAGCTATTAAACTTGCAGAAAAAAAACAGAAAAACATTGGTCAAGGGGATTTTAAATGAGGTCAATCTCTCAAAAAATCAATAATAAATGTAATAATACATTTATTGCATAATAGCAAGTAGAAAATGACAATTGTACAGATAGGGTGGATTTAGGACAATAAACATTGTGTTGAGCTGAACCATACTGGATGATCATACATGTTACATCATTACATGGTAACACTGAACAGCAGGAAATGCGTATAGCAAATGGTCAAACAATCAAAACATTTCAAAACATCCGATAACTCTACGCGTTTCATGGATTGCTCTCTACTTCCTCAGGAGTAGATGCAGGAAAATAGAGTCTAGAGGGTGGTAAAAAAAGAAAAAAAAAGATAATAAATGTAGTGTGTATAGCCTAAATCTAAGAGAAGGGAGGAAAATCTGGCAGTCCTAGGGGTTAAATAATTTTTTTCTTTTATGCCCTAGCTTCCACCCATTTTGCTGAGATTAAGGTTCTGTCCTGTTTATTCATGATAATGAGTACCCTTGTATCGGTTTGGATTTGTGGCGGGACAAGGCGGTATTGTTCTGGCTGTGTCCGCCCTCTCTTCGACCTTCCTCTGTGTGTGGGGGAGTGGGGCGGGGCTGTGTTGCGTCTCAGCCACTGCCGCACGTCCCGCCATTACTGCACATGCGCGAAAAGCCAGCGCATGCAGGGTTATGGCCGGCGCATGCACGGTAGCACGTTACCGCTGGCTGCATCTGATGACGCAAGTGTGGGGGATGACACCTGGAATGTGTCGTTCCTCCTATTTAAGGTATACACACAGACATCATCTCAGGCGTTTGTCTGGAGGTTGTCTGGAGGTATGGCGTTCTGGGCTTTATGGTAGCAAGACAAGTCTCTAGGCTCTGTTCCTTCATGTGACAGGTATGTTGTGCATTAAGACTGGGTGGTAGACACTGTGTTCCTATAAGGGGAATGGCTAATATGGACTTGTGACCCCCCCTTCTGTGGCTCATTTGTAGATTTTCCCCAGAATTTCTGGGTTACTCTTTGTGGGGGCACTGGATGTTTTTGAGTTATATTATACACATGTAACTGGATGGCTAAGTGTTTCTATACCTCATATGTTTTGCTAGCCTATATGAGACCTAGACGGTGGACGCTTATATGCATGTTAATGCACTGTGTTCTTTATGGTTTTCATTTTTAGCACCATTCTGGAACTGTTGACCAGTCATATTTAATGACGTGGGTTCCCCTATTACTCTGAGGTTATCTGTTTGTTGGCCTGGAGGTGGGACCTCTCCTGACCTTGCCCGTGCGCCTGTGTGCACCCTTTGGTATCTCTGGTTAGCATTTTGGTGGAAGTTATACGCATCTCTCTGGACATGACCAAACGTGTTAGTTTCACACAATTTGTAAGTTAATGCATATAGAATAAACTTAATTTGTTTATGTTATTTGCGTAAGTATGTGGAATATATACTATGTGAATATATTTTTGTTTTATCTTACTGCACCCCTTAAGAAGCCGACACAAGAGAAACGCATTGGGATGGAACGAGTTATTATTCCCAGCTTTAACTGACATTGGTCTTCCTTCTCCTCATCTTTATCAGTTATTATTTCATGCGGGTGGATAACCCCCAATATGTTTTTTTTTTATCCTATTTTGTATAATAAAGGATTTCGTTTTTATCTTATATGTTTGGATTGTTATTCCAAGAGGGGGTTTCAGCACCTACAAAGTCCCACCTTCTTTGACATTATGCTTCTAACATATGAATACTTACCTATTGTCACAACTCTAATGGGGTCTGGTGAGAGGTGCGTACCACTAGAGTGCGAATTGCATCAAGGTAGTGTAGTGCACCACAAGGTTGTGGACCTATGGCTGACTGCTGCTAAGTAGTACCGGCTGATACGGAGAGCGGACCCCCTAGAGCACGGACACTGAAACTCAGGAAGCTAGTGCATCAGTTTCTCCAGGGCGCGGAATCTAAGAGCCAGTGGGTGTTTACAAGAGCCTCTAGTGGTGAGGATGGATTTGGCTGCAACTGGATCCAGGTCGCAGCCCCCAGGGTCCCCCTAGCTCACGCTCACAGGTGGTAGAGGGGAAGCAGCAGCACAGGAACAGTAAGAATAGTCAGAAGAATAGTGAAGGGTCAGGACAACCAGAAGACAGGAGAAACCGAAGACAAGCCGAAGATCGAGGTATCAGGCAGGAAGGAATAGTCAGACAAGCCAAGGATCAGTACGCGGATAAGAGTCAGAGCAACCGAAGGAGACAATCACACACGAGCCAAACACGGACAAACGTTGATCAGCAATGCGGCCTTGCACTGCCAGGTATTATATCCTGTTACCAATTAAGGCCTGGGGAGGAGACCAGCTGAAGAGGGCCTACTAAAGCACACAGGTGAGGGAGGCCCGGCCCAGTGTTGCCAACCCCCAGCAGCGTTTTTTACTGGCAAAACATAGAAAATTTACTGGCGGAGCATATTTTTTACTGGCTACTTGAAAAATATTAGAACTCCTATTAAAAACAAAGACAATTGATATTTAAACACAACATGGAAACACTGACAATACCCATATCAAGTAATTTGCCTGATTTACACTTAAAAAGTCAGCACAGCATGGCAAATTATCAGCCCTGATATTTATAGACAGTTGCAAAAATCACTGATTTTTGCAAACTGTCAGTAAATTTACTGGCGGTTGGCAACCCTGGCCCGGCCTCTAGCTGGACACATGCAGCAAAGGTAGGCAACAAATAAGACATGTGTTTGCTGGTTACATGACACCTATTTTCATTATGATGATCATCCAGTATGGTTCAGCTCAATGCAATGCTTTTTATCCTAAATCCACCATACCTGTACAATTGTCATTTTCTACTTGCTATTATGCAATAAATGTATTATTATATTGATTATTGATTCTTTGAGTGATTGGCCTCATTTAAAGTCCCCTTGACCAATGTTTTTCTTTTTTTCTGCCTATACAATAGGGATGGGGGCCAATTACCTATGGTTTGAGTTGCTGAACTGCAGCAGAAAACAAAAATCTGGTCTCCTTTCCTGCTAGAAAGGGCTGGCTTGAAAAGAAATACAAATCCTGTTGTCAGGCAGAACAGTTCTTATATATGTAATTCAGCCTTAAACCATAATAGCAGAAGATGCCATTTGCAAAACTCAAAGAAGATATAGGTGAACTTTCTACATTGTATAACGAAGGCGAGGTGTTCAAATTTTTCAATGTCAAAATGTGCAATAATGAACCTTATTCTGGGAAACATTTAAGCTCACTGTATTTAGAATTTGCGTTTTATCACGGTTTTAAACCAGAATAACTAGTTTCATATTCTTGTTCTTAGATTCTCACCTCCCCCGTAGATGCCGCGGTGACCCCTCTGCTTCATGTAGTTAGCTTCTCGCAGAATCTTCTTGTAATGCCTTTGTTCTGTGTTAAGGCTTCCCGTTGAGAGGTCAAGGAGCGGCTCTCCAAAGCAGTGGCAGATAAAGTCAGCCTTCATTTTTACAGTGCCAAACTTTATGGTTGCTGTTGGAAGTTCAAGTATATTTAAAAATACATTTGTGATAAAAGATACTTTATTTTCTAATCATCTGTTTAAAGACTAAGTCCTTATCTTGGAAACACGATAAAGGGTCAGTCTACCATATGGTGAAGCATGGTCTTCCTTCCTGGGGGTCTTGGTACTGTGGAAGATCCCAGCATGGTAGCTGAATTCACAAGCTGTTAGCGTCAACATTTCTTCAAGCCCCTGGAGCTGGGAGCCATGTGCCAATATCACACAGCGCCACAACAAAAAGCAACAGCCAAAGGTGATGTTTTAGTTTATATGTGAAGTCTGTTGCGTTGAATCACCTACTGGCCTCCCATGTGACTCAGGGACTCCGCTAAGATCTACCTGATGCAATTTTGGGCTTTGAGGTGTTCCCACTCATCCTTTCGCATTCATAGTGCAGCAGAGAGTCTTTATAATGACCGTGACCAATGTGCCTACCTGGGAGCTCAGGTGTAGAAATGTCACCACTAGAAATCCCAAGAGGTGTGTAGCTGTCACGTACCTGGTGGTTGAGTCTGGCTTATGCGGGGGGCAACCACTCTTGCGGCCCTGGTTCCAGAACCCCTGGTAGTGCAGACAGGGAGCTCAAGAGCACAGGGGGGCACGAGGGCTGGACAAGTCTCTGATGGCTGGTACAGGTCCACAGATGCTTGTGCGGGCTGAAGAGTAGTGGTGCGGTCCGGGTCAGCAACTGGCTGGCAGCGAAGTACAGAGGGATTAGGCAGATGGGTAGTCAGGTGCAGGCTGGGTTGGTAACTGGCGGCTGAGGTACAAGAGGGACAGGCAGAAGAGTGGTCGTAAACAATCTGAGGTCGGGGCAGGCAGATAGCAACAAAGTCCAAAGGGTAGCTGGGGTCACAGGAACAGGAAGTCATTTAGAACAGATATTCAGAGTCACAGGTGCAGGAACCCTGTAGAATGGACAGCACTTGCTTCCTGGTGCTGTCCTGCTTAAATGGCCGCTATTGAACGCGTGCTGGAGGCCAGAAACGGCCAGAAAGTACATTTTCCTAACAGTAACGCTCACCCCCGAAAGGCCCCAGGTTCCTTTTGCAAACTCAATAATCAGTCTAGGCCAGGGTTTCTTAACCAGGATTCCATGGAATCTCAGGGTTCCTCCAGAGGTTGCTAGGGGTTCCTTGAGCAATGATCAATTTCTACCTCTCAGATAAATTCCCAATGACACCATTGATCTTTTTAGCTATCTATAAGGGTGTAATTCTTCCCAATGACCAAAAGTGTAAGGAGCAATCTTCCCACTGACCATCACACTAATGAATCATCATGAGTTGTACATATATAGTCATTTTTAGCAGTTGTTCCCTGAGACCGGAAATTTATCTCCAGGGTTCCTCTGTGTTGAAAAGGTTGAGTAAAGCTGGTCTAGGGTTTGTATTTTTTCCAAGTTTGTTGAAACTGAATAACTGGTATAGGGCTTAGGGAGCCGTGATATACTCCAGAAACCCTGAGCAGTAACAAAAGGACACTCTTCCCTTTGTAGTTACTCCTAGGAACAGTCCCTTCAGTGATAGCCCAACAAAAATGGACAGCACAGCATTGAGACATCATATACAATGTCCCAAGCCAGGCAAGCTTTAGCCTTAAAGTGGTTGTAAAGTCTCATGGTTTTTCACCTTAATGCATTAAGGTGAAAAACCTTTTCTCAATAGTAACCCCCCAGAGCCTCCCTTTTACTTACCTGAGCACGTTCATTCCAGTGGCGGCTACGAGCGATCCACTCCAGCCGGTGTCACGGGGCCTCGTTGGCTGGATTGATAGCAGGAGAGCCATTGGCTCCCACTGCTGTCAATCAGGTCCAGTGACACGGGGGGCGGGGCCAAGTGCACGCAAACAGCAGGACACGGGAGCGCCCACACGTGTGACCCCAGGGAAGCTTTCCTTGCCGGGTCACTGGATGCGGAGGAGGTCCCAGGAGCGCCGCTGGAGGATCCCAGAAGAGGAGGTTCGGGGCCACTCTGTGCAAAACCACTGCACAGAGGAGGTAAGTATGACATGTTTGTTATTTAAAGAAAAAAAAAAACGAAGCTTTAGAATCACTTTAATGCACAAGGGGTTGCAATGGAAGCAGCCCCCCGAATCTTGCACACAGGTCTGTATTCACAGTGTTCCTGGATATTTGGATGCCACCTTCCAATATCCAACAGACTTTCCTTAGAGAGCATTATACACCCAATCCTCAGCAGGTTCCCTTGTCTAGCAGCAGTGAATCCCAGCAAGTAGCCCCCCAGCTCTGCAGAAGCTGGGAACTCAGTGAACACAGGCAGAATTTCAGCTGGGCTGACTGCAAGAGCAGTAGTCCTTAAGGCTGGGAACGTCTACCCTGGACAAGAACCCTGCTCTTTCAGTCTTCAGACTATTTATGCATGCCCAAGCCACCTACTGGGCACAATTCCCCAGGGATTGGCTGGAACCACATAAATATTCAGGCTGCCTATTTGACTATGCCAGCCCACTAAATTGCAGAACTCTCCAGAAGGCAAGAGGGAAGCAGTCAAATCTGCAACCAGTGAAACTTAGAGCAGCCCGAAGCAATCGCAAGCTGCTTCACTGATTACAGTGAGACCAAAAGACAACTAAATGAACTTAGTCTTCCTAGCAAGATATCTGAGAGGGAGCTACAAGTGTAAGAAACCATGGAGTGGTGTAGCTTCCAAGCATCAACAGAAAACTTGCATATCAGTTTTGGCCAGAAGGAACCTTTAATGTAAAACAAGTAAATAATAATAACCTTTTACCCACAGTATCTCTTTTTCTTCCCGTCCTCTTGGAATTTGCAAGAATTTTTTATTAAGTGTTGAAGACTTTTAATGTTGAGCCAAGGAGGCCATATGTGAAATGAAGAAGAGGAACAACAACAACACATGCAGAGTTTCATAGCTTAGACCACAACTCACCCAGGCTATATTTTGTTGGTGGGTTCCATGTGTGTTGTTGTCATACTGAACCCCATTTTTCTGCAGATCCAAGCTGGCATTCACCCTTTGGTTTCACTCATCATCTCATGAGGGCTCATACATCCTTTTCCAGGGGTTCAGTCAACTTTGAACCCTTTTTATTGCACCAAAAAAAGAAAGCAGGCCCATGTCGGGGGTGGATGCTGCCTGAAACCCCCTCCTTCCAATGCTGGTTACTAGAAAGCTGGCGACTAAGCCGCACAGAGTCGTCATTGTTTGATATGCAGTCTACCCTCTGCACTTGAACAACCAATGCTGGCATTTAACTGGCCGGTAGGCATAGCTGCATTTAATTTACATTACTGGAGCCTATAGACACACCATCTTTAGTGTACAAAGCAATAAGTTCCTGAAGGATCGCCTGTTTTACACATAGCATTTTTTTGTTTTGCGTGTCCAAACTAGGCTTAGAATCATATGAGATGACTGGATGTATACCAATGGGACAATGCTTGGCCAATACCCATACATGAAAAAGTCTCCTCTTCACCTTGGCTATCTTTAGGTATACCCTACTGTGATAAGTCTGACCATGCTCTTAGGAACTGACCAGAATAGTCTCAGCTAATGTACCTATGGGGTTTCCTGTGTTGCCCTCTTTTGGGGGGGTTATGGGAAATGGTCCTCCCCAAACAGGTTATTGCACTAAACCTGTAGGAGATAAGAGAGCCAGAACCTTTGCTGTGTGGAGGAGTGGGATTGATAATGTATTTGGCAGAGCTTCCACCCAGGACAGGGCCTCTGAATAGAGGGGATTCCCTTCCTGGGAAATGAATCAGTTATCTAATCAAAGTAATTGGAAGCAGATGCACTACTGTAACCAGCATATAACATTAACCATAAGTATATAGATATACACCAGTACAGAAATAATACAAGCTTTATATAAGAAGAGAGTAATAACAGTCCATGCATCCAACATACAAACAGGTATTATCAGCAAAGGGTCGAATAAAAGTCCTGGTAGAATTGTGGACATACACTAAGCGGCCACTTTATTAGGTGCACCTGTTCAATTGCTTGGTAACACAAATTGCTAATCAGCCAATCACATGGCAGCAACTCAATGCATTTAGGCATCTAGATGTGGTGAAGATGACTTGCTCAAGTTCAAACCAAGTATGAGAATGGGGAATAAATGGGATTGAAGTGACTTTGAACGTGGCATGGTTGTTGGTGCCAGACGGGCCGGTCTGAGTATTTCTGGGATTTTCACACACAACCATCTCTCAGGTTTACAGAGAATGGTGGGAAAAAGGGAAAATATCCAGTGAGCGGTGGTCGTGTGGAGGAAAATGCCTTGTTGATGTCAGAGATCAGAGGAGAATGGGCAGACTGGTTCCAGATGATAGAAAGGCAACAGTGACTCAAATAACCCCTCGTTACACCCAAGGTATGCAGAATAGCATCTCTGAATGCACAACACATCCAACCTTGAAGCAGATGGGCTACAGCAGCAGAAGACCAGACCACATGCTTCTCCTGTCAGCTAAGGACAGAAAACTGAGGCTACAATTGGCACAGGGTCACCAAAATTGGATAACAGCAGACTGGAAAAACGCTGCCTGGTCTGAGGAGTGTGGATTTCAGCTGCGACATTCAGATGGTAGGGTCAGAATTTGGCGCATGGATCCATCCTGCCTTGTATCACTGGTTCAGGCTGGTGGTGGTGTTTTAATGGAGTGGGGGGGGAGGGGGGTATTTTCTTGGCACACTTTGGGCACCTTAGTACCAATTGAGCATGGATTAAACGCCACGGCCTACCCGAGTGTTGTTGCTGACCATGTCCATCCCTATGACTACAGTGTGCCCATCTTCTGATGGCTCCTTCCAGCAGGATAATGCACCATGTCAGAAAGCTCCAAACATCTCACCACTGGACAATGAGGTCCCTGCACTCCAATGGCCTCCACACTCCCCACATCTCATCCAATAGAGGCCCTTTGGGATGTGGTGGAACAGGGAGATTGGCATCATGGATGTGCAGCCAACAAATCTGCAGCAGCTGTGTGATGCTATCATTGTCACTATGGAGCAAAATCTCTGAGGAATGTTTCCAACACCTTGTTGGATCTATACCACGAAGAATGAAGGCCAAAGGGGGTCCAACCCGCTACTAGCAAGGTGCACCTAATAAAGGGGGTCCAACCCGCTACTAGCAAGGTGCACCTAATAAAGGGGGTCCAACCTGCTACTAGCTAGGGGGGGCCTAATAAAGGGGATCCAACCCGCTTCTAGCAATGTGTACCTAATGAAGGGGGTCCAGCCCGCTACTAGCAAGGTGTACCTAATATAGGGGGTCCAACCTGCTACTAGCAAGGTGTACCTAATAAAGGGGGTCCAACCCGCTACTAGCAAGGTGTACCTAATAAAGGGGGGCCAACCTGTTACTAGCAAGGTGTACCTAATAAAGGGGGTCCAACCCTCTACTAGCAAGGTATACCTAATGAAGGGGGTCCAACCTGCTACTAGCAAGGGGGACCTAATAAAGGGGGTCCAACCCACTGCTAGCAGGAGGTAACTAATAAAGGGGGTCCAACCCGCTACTAGCAAGGTGTACCTAATAAAGGGGGGCCAACCCACTACTAGCAAGGTGTACCTAATAAAGTGGCTGGTGAGTATATACCCAGGTATATATAGGTATTAAAGTGGAACTTCATTTTCTCAGTCAACATTGACTAATGTTAATCCTTATGTTGCAGTGTAGTTCCCCTTTAACTTTATTGTAATCACCTGCAGAACTAAGAACCTTGCACGGTATGTTTGGTTCAATGCTGATCATGCATACGGATTGGGGGCACACAGGGTGAACCCTATCATGTGCTATTTCTTCTTCCAATCAGCAAGCTAGGTTGGGTCTCTGACCAAGCTGTAATGCTTACTGGCAGTACAGATGACCTGGCTGCCCTGTCTGGCAGGGCACTGGAGCTGGATCGTAAGACTGACGGAACAAAACGTTAAATTCTTTTTCTAGGTAAGACGGTCCTCATGTTTGTATTTCATGTGCCGTTTGCCCGGCGTCCACCTTATACTGCCTAGAAGCATCTCTTTTTGCAGGACTACATTGTATCTCATCCTTTAATGGGGGAAAGCTTTGACAGAGAAAACTTTATTTGGTGGAGATTAATTATCATATCATGCGGTGCTTATAATTTAATTTGAAAGGTCACTGTAGATTGGAAGGCTGTAATGCCACTCTGAAAAAAGGTCAGCCATCCCCTGTTGGAATTTCAAAACGAAGTCAAGTCAAAAAGAGGAAACAAAAGTCTATTCAAGCAATTATAATGGGCAGTAAAACATCTTCGCTCTCCGTGCTCCTGGGCTTCGGGTTTGTCAATCTCCCCCATACTTACTACCTGCAATAACCCAGTGGTGATGAGGTTCTCTGAACCCGCTATGGAGATACATCTATACACTGGTGGATGCTCGGTAAATATTAGCTTTTATAAAGGCTTACATTCTTCTAAAATAAAAAATGCTATCTGCCTGGCCATCATGCTGAAACTCTGACTTAGACACTTTCTTACACTTGCAATGCAGGGTATAACAGTAGATTTCGGGTGAGCCGGCAGCGTCTTTGAGGGGCAGAATGCAGTCCACTCAGGGAGGTTTCCAGGAAACATAGTGTGCCCCTACTTTTTCCCTACTCCTCTGTAACCTCTTCCTGCCACTAATTACTCCTGACAGACAGGTGACCTGTCCCTATGCTTCCCCCATGCGAAATGTGCTCCAAGCCTGGGAGCCAGGTTCTTAAATAGGCTCTAGCTGAAGCTGTCCCAAGCTGGCTGCCAGAGTTACATGGGGCACCAGCATCCAATCAGATAGCTTCCCCAGTGCCCTAGGAAAACATAGAGGAACCATGTTCCTCTTGACTTCCTCTCCTTCTGCAAAGCCGCTGCGGTTGAGCACCACCTGCAGGGGATAAAGTAGACTGCACTCACCTACAGGCTTTCCAGAGAGTGTTTGGCAGACGGAGAGGAGGCCTCACCAAAAGCCTGGGAGCCAGGGTCTTAAATAGGCTCTGCCTGGCCCAAGATGGCCACCAGAGCCACATGGGGCACTGGCATCCAGTTGGATTGCTTCCTCAGTGACCTAGGAAATCATAGAGGAAACATGCTCCCCTTGACTTCCTCTCCTTTTGCAATGCCACTGAGGTTGAGTACCACCCTGCAGAGAAGAAAGTAGTTTGCACCTGCCTACAGGCTTTTCAGAGGGTGTTTGGCAGGCAGGCAGGAGGTACAGAAGAGGCTGCCTCATCATCTGATCTAACCCTGTAACAGCTGCACCACAGCGCTACAATCTCCAAAAGGCTTGGAGCCAGGGTCTTAAATAGACTCTGTCTCGCACAAGATGGCTGCTAGAGTCACATGGGGCACCAACATCCAATCGGATAGCTTCCCCAGTGACCTAGGAAATCATAGAGGAACTATGTTCCTCTTGACTTCTTCTCCCTCTTCAATGCTGCTGCTGGTTGAACACCACCTGCAGAGGAGAAAGTAGACTGCACCGGCTTAGAGGCTTTTCAGAGGGTGTTTGACAGGCGGAGAGGAGGCAAGGAGGAGGCTGCCTCACCATCTGATTTAACTCTGTAACAGCTGCACCACATTGCTGCAATCGTATGCATTACAAAAGGCTTTGGGGCAGCCCGATAGACTTACATGGGTCACATTCAGCCCACCGGAGTTGACATGCTGTTTGAGTTTGGCATGTATACGGCTCTGAGCGGCTGCATGCCCTCGGTCACGCAGGTGGTTGGAGGGACAGAAAAACCACGGCCTGGATTTACAACCCCCTAGCCACACATGTAGATGAATCCCCTGGAACGGAAAAGCCAAATGTGTACTGAAAAATAAAATGACCCAGATAACGGGACAGATAAATACAAAAGAAATAACTTTTCAATCAATCCAACATAAGCAATTGCGTCCTGAGAAATACAATTAGAGACACAATCAGGACCATAATGACCTTCCCAACAATGGGTCCAAAGAAACACAACCACCTGGCTGTTCTCTCAATCTCCATACCCCGGGCACGTGTCCTACTGCTCTAACCAGCATGCTGGGGGTTGACTTGGCAGTAACTGGAGAAATGGTGGAACTCTTAGTGGGCCAGCGCTGGGTATGGGAGCTGCAAATCTACATGAATGCAGGAGGGTGGGGACAATGGATTGTTGTGTAAAGGCTGAAAGAGTAACTCCACTTTTGTTGAGAACCCCCTTCTTTTTTTTTTTTTTTATAAATTCTCTTTATTTGAATTGAATTGTTATTACAAAACATGGCCTTCGGGCATATCCGGCCAACACACATTACAACCACACTTATACCAGTAACCACTAGTCAAACAACGGACTAGAAAACTTTGCCTTTGAAGGAACAGCTCAGGGTTCAATAGGTAGTACTACCCACTGGTCTCCAGGGGCCTCAGCCACCCACGAAGAGAACCACCACCTCTTCCAAGGTATACCACGGGTTAGAGAAAAAGAGGGGGCTTCTCTCTTTTCAAACTAGGGCTTTCGTTTAGAGGGTGCATGTGGGGCCTAATTGTCTGGGTCACGAGCATCTAATGTGGAGTCCGCCTCCGTCCATAAGTGCCATACCCTCGCAAACTTCCCAGAACATCCCCTAGAACAGTATGTAGCTTTGTACAGGGGGGCCACTGTGTTGATCAAGCATTTCCATGCAGTCAAAGTGGGGGGGTTAGGATCCTTCCACCTAAGCACGATAGCTTTACGGGCGTAGAACAGAAGGATGCCCAGCAGAGTTCTCATGGCCTTAGAATGAGCCAAAGACTCCACCAATCCCAGGAGGCACACCCTAATTGTAGCTGGAGTATTTACAGTGGTAAGTTCTTTAATGAACTGAGCAATCCTGTTTAATCATGGGACGCTCCCAGAAAATATGAATAAAACCTGCCGGGGCCTCACCTCACCTCCAGCAACCCGCCCCAACTGAAGGGTATATATGATGTAATCACTGAGGGGTATAATAGCATCTGTGTAGAATTTTGAATTGGATTAATTTGTCCCTACTTGCTACCAGGACCCGCAGGGGGTCGTCCCACATATCCTCCCAGTCTTCCATATCCAGATCCAACACCTCCGCCCGCCAGCGCTCCCGGAGAACCCCCTTCTTTGCTTCTCTCCAGCTCAGAACTTAGTTTCCAGCATGAAGGGAAATTTGTCAGGCTTCTCTATACTTTTCTCTTTACCGCGGTTAGCACGTGGTGAGGCCTACCCTGTTTCAGCAGGACCTCAGGAACACCCATTACAGGCCAGTACCAAAAAGAGGACCCCTATGGATGGGACTTTAGGGGTGGAGGAGCAGAGAAAATATCAATACCACATCTTTGTATATATCAAATCCACATTTATTTCCCACAAGTACAAAATATAAAATAACAAAAAGTGTATATGACAACTAGACTGGTAAATATCTAACATATCCTGTTAAAATCATGAACAAATAGCATACAGCCGTCTGACACAAATCTGAGTGTAAGTTCTTTTAGCATCATTCTGCAGTCCTACGAAAGAGGAAAAGAGCCCGACGCGTTTCAGGTTCAAGCCATTCGTCAGGGGCTTGTAGCAGACTGCCTTCGCGTACTTAGATGCACTTTATCCAGTAGTAGTATTTGAAAGGACTTCACTTTCAGAGCTCAAAGTCTACAAATTCCGGAGCCATATAAGGGTCAGAAAAATGTTGTAAGGGTGATTCCGGTTCCAGCTTTAAAGTGTATACCAATACCCTTACTACATGCTCAAGTCAGATGTTCAAGAGTGAACTTTCCCACAGTAATGGGAGCAAGGAGAGGAGGAAGGAGGAATCCGTGATTTTCCCACTATATCAAAACATATTGCTTTTAGGTCTGCGTTGTAATGTTTCCACCTTCCAATTCAGGACAGACAATAGTGTCGTTAAAGGTTTGCAAAAAACAAACGACGGGATCTGCCCTCGTATGTTGAAGGGGAAATGCCTCCGGTTCCTCCTGTCTCCATGGATGCCGTTCTGCTACAAAACATCCAATAAAAAAAAATGTAAAAATCTAGTGTATACTGATTTATTTGCGCAAAAGTTATAGCGTCTACAAACTACCGGCCATCCAGTGGGGGGGGGGGGAGTGGTTGTTTGCCACCCCCCCCAAAAAAAAACACCAGCCGCCACTGCCTGTAGCAGGAAAACTGCTATAGGGCGGTCGGCAAGTGGTTGAGGAGCTCTAAATTACGTCCTTTTAAATTTCATCTTGAGCTGTTGAACTCTATAAACAAAAGATTTTTTTTTTCAGCAACACAGAATAGGAATAGTCTGATAAACATGAAAGGAACCTCTATCATATGTGACTTGTATTGTTTAGCCCTGACTAAAGAAATACATAAAGAAAAAATAGATAAACCTACTAAGCATTCCCTTTAACTCCAGCAAGGGACAGCCAAGACTAAGAAATCTGTTCTCCTGCCGATGCTACTGACCAGTTGCTTGGGTCAGCGGAGGACAGAGGTGGAACCGACTCTCCGCTGAAGTTACAATTTCCAAGATGAGCAAAGCTGTTACATTTGACATGAAAGGATCTGCGTTCAATCGCGCTCGTCGTGCACGTGCCGCCGTGTGGCTCTGTAATGTTTTCTGATCCTTTATTTGTTTTGAACATGAAAGCTCTGATGATGTCGGAAAGCATCTGATAGAGTGCTGGAACAGCTGCTTGGGATCAGAGGAGCTTGCTGATGTTTGTGTACTACATAATCAATAGATACACCTCAGTGTTATCTGTCTCTTGGCGTTCCGAGGCATCTGTGTCCTCACCGTCCCTGTTTCCGCTGACTGCGCAATAATTAGCGCGGAGGGACAGATGTGCCGCCATTTTCATCTGGGCTGGAAAATAAAATACTGCACCCTCATCACACTATTCTAGTTTAAAGGAAAAATCCAGAACAAAAATGAAATATTAAAACTTGAATGCAGGAACTGATGAAGAACAGCGTGTGGCTCGCCTTTCTTCCATGTGATGGCGCTGGTGCTTGGCAACTGGTACCCAGCACTGTCACAGTGGAGTGGGAGGAGTCTTCAGCCCTGTGTAAGCTCCATGTTATTACTCAGAACTCACCAAAGGCTCCGTTCATACCTACAGGTGCAACCAAGCATGCTGTTTTGGGGCATTTTCAGAGCATTCCCACATGTCACGTGTAGGGCAACTTATTTGTTTCAATGAGATGCCCTATGCATGAGAAACATGGAAAAGAAGTCTCTGACTTTTTTCCAAAAATGCACCGCCCTGAACCGCATGGTGATATGGCCCTATATGGGTGGTGTGTGCAAACACACACCCATTTTCACTATTTGATAGCTTTGAGCTCTGTTTCAAGCCCTGATTGTTCCTCTCTGGTGATCTACAAGATGATGGGTGCCGGCGTCTGCGGTGCTCATCTAAGCCCAGTATATACTGGGGAGTAGAAGGGCAATACACTCCTAGCAGCCCATGTATAGATTCAGATAAAGAGCAACCTCAGCCTAGGCTCCTCCCAGGCCATGCTTCTGACTCATTTCACCATGTCTGGTGGCTTGGTCACAGAGGTTTCTCTGTGACCAAGCCCTGTGGGTGTGTGAAACACTGTATACTTTGCAAGGTCTTGCACACCCATGGTCCAGGCGTGGTCCATATGAGGGTTCTGCTATGCAGTGGGCTCTAACATAGGCACCCTGCCACTTAGAAGTGTAGACCAGTGGTTCTCAACCCTGTCCTCAAGTACCCTCAACAGGCCATGTTTGCAGGTTTTCCTTTATCTTGCACAGGTGCTTTAAATCTGAGTCGATGGCTTGGTATTTTGGACAGCTATTTTATCTAAGAGAAATTCCCAAAACATGGCCTGTTGGAGGTACTTGAGGACAGGGTTCAGAACCACTGGTGTAGACCATATAACCACCAGTCCACCCCTCTGAAAGATCCTCCTTCACTGGCCACCACCACCTCCTCTCCCAAGCTGGCCCCTTCCCTTTTCTTATTGTTCTCTTGTTACCTCTGAAAGTTATTGTGATGGTTTACACTTTGGTCCATAGTTCCCATTCACAGCAGGAGCACACTTGTCATGGTTGGCGGTCAGGCTCAGAGACCAGTAGCTATAGTAGTAGAGAGGCTCCCACCAACCAGTTGGAAAAGTACTCAAGCAGGTTACCCTGGAGGATGGCACGGGCTCCCTCGAGATGCTGGGTCTAAGTACTAAATGGAGATCACCAAAGCTCTTGATGGTGGAGATATGTTTTGCTGTGTCTTAGTACCAGGTTGCTGTCCTCAGGATCGCACCACTGGGTGATGAGCAAGACAGGGCCCAGTAGCAGATATATAGGTGGGTATTAAGCAGAAGCATAGTCAGCAAACAAGCCAAAGAATGGTAACAAGTGTTTGCAGGTTTGGATCAAGCTGAAGCCTAGTCAAGGAACAAGCTGAGGTCAATAATGAATGGTTGCAGGTTGGGATCGAGAAGAAGCGTAGTTGAGGAACAAACCAAAGTCAATAACAAATGGTTCCAGGTTGGGATCGAGAAGAAGCATAGTTGAGGAACAAGCCAAAGTTAATAACGAATGGTTGCAGGTTGGGATCGAGAAGAAGCATAGTTGAGGAACAAGCCAAGGTCAGTAACAAGTAGTAGCGGAGAAAAGGACAGCTGCAGGTATGCAAAGGAGCAATATATTGGCTCGAGAGAGCACAATAATCTAGCAAACAGGACGTTCAGAGACATGGCTTAAATCAGGAAGTACTTGGAAGGAGCAAGGAGTTCACCAGAGACAAGGTACAAGGCAAGATTGTCCTAAGACATCAGACAGGGAGTTGTCCAGCATCTCAGGTGGCACAGTGAGAATAGCTACAGCCAGACACCACAGAGGTCGTGGGTCCTGACAACACTTATTGTCTTCACAAGTAATTCAGACCAAATGTTTTTATTAAAGCGGAACTTCTTTACTTGTATAAACTGGTGTAAAAGTAACAGTCTCTTTATATCTTCACAATACAGTTCTCCAGAAGTTACATGGCAATACGTCTTGCTGGACAACATAACGATACCAATTCTCTCCTCAGTACTCTACATACTAGACCTGAGCTAGGCTATGCCTTTAGATTGTGGTGGTTTCCAACCAGTACCGACATGGCTCCAACTATACAATCACACTTCAGGGTCCCACCACAGGGTAACCCCACTCAAGGTATGACTCTACATCCTCATGTGCATGGCCTTTCCAACTCCTATGACCAACGGCCCAACCCACTATCACTATATATACTGTATATCCCTACTATGGGAAGCACCAGAGGCCAAAAAGGCACAGTATATTAACCTCTAAGTCACCGGACATGGACCCAATAGAAAATATCATAACCAACATTTTAATCACCTGCTTATAAGTATACATTTTCCAAATGAATCATTTTGTTGCACTCATTTACATATTTGTCAGCAATAAAATACCCTGCTGGCATATATGTATATACTTGCTCACATTTCACACCAGCCAACTGTTTTGCATCAACGTCCTGCGAACAGCAATCTATCTCCTTAGTGCAGTCAGCCAATGGCGTATAAATCACCTTATTTCCCTACAAGGGAAATAAATAACCTAATTCCGGGGTCGTCCTTCTATTTTCAACAGGTCACCTTTGCTATAGAAATGACCCACTGATGCCAAATTTATTTTCTGCATCCGAAACTTGAAGACAAGCAAACACGGGAAGATGCAGGTTACTATGACGATGATTCCTGAAAAATACGCATAATTATATCTTTCCGATAATAAAAAATGTCAGCCGGCTGGGTTTTACTCATTTACCTTGTGAAGAAAACCTTTATTTAAAGCCTCTGTGACACCTTATCTCCAGGTTCATGTGAGCCAGACTAACAAGGCAATTAAGTGTGTTCGGGTCATTTTTGCTTTATTTCAATCATTTTTACTCTTTGCGCATAGACTCTTCTGTTAATTGCGTTCATCCTTTTTTTCTGGTCTAGCTGATTTTTTTTTTTTCTAAAATAATTTACCAGTGCACCCGAAAAACAGACAGCATTTTCAGGCTCCATTCATACTTGACATCAAAAAAGGAAATGGTGTAAGGCCCTAGTGCCCAACACACGCCCTGCCGTCTCTCTGTGTGCGCTCCACGGCTGTCTATCTTAGGCGCCGCTGGCTGTCTATGAGCAGCCCATTGGCCATCTATGTGTGGCCTGCCAGCTTCTATGTGCAGCCCGCCATGTCCTGGACTTGGTTAACAGCTAATGTTAGCCCCCTTCCACCAGTGCAGGGAGAAGGTGGTGAATGCATTCATTTTCTTTTTTCACATTTTTTAAAATGTTAGCATTGCATTAATATATGTGCATTAATGTGCGCTGTGTCACTTGTTGCATTAAGACAGCACCTGCATCCTAGCAACAGGGAACGCTAGGTGGTAGTAGCCACCTTAGTTCCCTAGCAATGAAGAGTGCTAGGCGGCAATAGATGCCTACATCCTAGCAACGGGCGAATGCTAGGTGGCAATAGCCACTTGTGACCTATAAAGGAGGATGGTAGGTGGCAATAGCTGCTTGCATCTTACAACAGAGGATGCTCTATGGCACAATAGCTGCCTACATTCTAGTAATGGGGGCACAAAGAGGTAATAGCCACTTTAATCCCAGCTATTAAGAACGCTAGGCATCAGTAGCCACCTGCATCCTAGCAACAGGGGAAGGGGGGGGGGTGCTGGGTGGCAAAATTTGCTTTAGTCCTAGCAATGGAGGAAGCTATGTAGCAATAGTTGCCTGCGTCTTAACAACAGAAGGATGCTAGTAGGCAATAGCCACTTGCAGCCTAGAAACAGAGAATACTATGTCACAGTAGCCACCTGTGTCCCAGCTACAGATGGATGCTAGGAGGCTATTGTCTCTTGCACCCTAGAAAAAAGAATGCTAGGTGGCAATAGCTGCTTGCATGCTAGCAACAGAGAATGCTTTAGGGGGCAATAGCTGACTGCATCCTAGCAATGGGAAGCAGTAGGTGGCAATAGCCACCTGCATCCCAGCAACAGAGGGTGCTAGGTGGCAACTGCCATCTGTGTCCTAGCAACAGGGGTTGCTAGGTGTCAATAGCCACCTTAGTCCTAGCAATGGAGGATGCTAAGTTACAATAGCTGCATGGATGATGCTGATCACAATAGCATTAGTCCTAGCAATGCTAGGCATCAGTATCTACCTGCATCCTAGCAACGGGGGTTGCTAGGTGGCAAAAGCCATCTTAGTCCAAATAATGGAGGAAGCTAGGTGGCAATCGCTGCCTGCATGATACATCCTAGCAATGTAAGGATGCTAGGAGGCAATAGCTACTTGCAACCTAGAAACGGAGGATGCTATGTCACAGTAGCCACCTGTGTCCCAGCAACAGATGGATGCTAGGAAGCAATCGCCACTTTAGTCCTAGCAATGTAAAATGCTAGGCGTCAATAGCTACCTGCATCCTAGCAATGGGGGGTGCTAGGTGGCAAAAGCTGTCTTAGCCCTAGAAATGGAGGATGCTAGGTGGCAATAGCTACCTCCGTCCTAGCAACAGAAGGTTACAAGGCAATAGCCACTTGCAACCTAGAAACAGAGGATGCCATGTCACAGAAGCCACCTATGTCCCAGCTGCAGATTTATGCTAGGAGGCAATCTTGCGCCCTTGGAAAAAGAATGCTAGGTGGCAATAGCTGCTTGCATCCTAGCAACAGAGGATGTTCTGGGAGCAATAGCTGCCTGCATTCTAGCACAGGGGTGCAGTACAGTAGGTGGCATTAGCCACCTGCATACTAGCAAGAGAGGGTGCTAGGTGGCAACTGCCACCTGTGTCCTAGCAACGGGGTACAATAGCTGCTTGGGCAATGCTGGTCACAATAGCACTAGGTGGGAAAAGCCGCTTTAGTCCTAGCAATGTAAGATGTTAGGCATCAGTAGCTACCTGCATCCTAGCAATGGGGAGCATTAGGTGGCAATAGCCACCTGCATCCTAGCAACAGAGGGTACTAGATAGCAACTGTCACCTGTCCTAGCAACAGGGGGTGATAGGTGTGACTAGCTGCCTTAGTCCTAGCAATAGAGGACATGGTTGCCATATCTTCTTATAGCCATGTGCACATTCCTTTAAATTCTAGCACTGGTTCTCTTAAGTTTTAGCTCAGCATAAAGCCATGGCTTTCTTCATCGTGTTTAATACTTGCTGGCAAGGGATGAAATGCCTGATAGAATTTTAGGACGCACATCATAAGCACCATTTACCATATGCCACTTCCACACAGAGATGCAGTCGGGCTCCCTATGGAGTTGGTGGATATCACATTTCTAAACAACGATGAGGAGTAACGTTCCGCCCACAGTAGAAAACGAGTTAACACCCTGGGATTATTTATTTTAACATACGCCGTCTTTCAATCAAATGCCGGTGAAATCGCTCAGATTTGTGTTTTGTTCCTGAAATTGGACTGGGCAAACAATAAATCCATTTTCTTTTCCTAACTGGGTCTAAAAAAAAAAACAAAAAAAAAAAAACAACTAACAAAAGAGTCTTTACCTTCAAATCAAATATAAAATGTCAGGTTATTCTCTGCGGTGCCGTAGAAACACAAGGCTGCACCAAGCTGTCTCTTTAGAAATGTAATCTTTCATTCTCTGTAGTCATAAGATAATTTGTTGGCCGAGAACGCAGCTTATGTTTCCCTTCTAAAGGGTAAATACCCAGACTTCTCAGACTGCTGGCTGTTCTCTCTTATTTTTCCCCCCTGGCATTTGTTTAAGTGAGTTTGCTTAAAGGAGAAGCAGTCATAGCTAAAGGCTGTGTCAAGTCTTTGGTCCCATGCTATTTTCAAGAGACCTTGTCCCCATTGGTGAGGAGCCAACAGGGCTGGCCCAAGACATTGTGCTGCCTGGGTCCAAGAATAAAATGCTGCCCCAAAAAAAATCATGCCCACCAAAAGGCCTCCACATCCATTATTTTATATCATAATAATTAAAACTAAAATTAATTTATCAGGAAGTCAGATTTACATGCAACAGCACCTTGTCTATATGCAATATTATATGACATACCATTATGTTCAATTCCAAGGGGCGGGCTAGGGCAGTATATGGACATGCTAGGGTAGTATAGGGGCAGGCTAGGGTAATATATAGACAGGATAGGGCAGTATATAGACAGGCTAGGGTAGTATAGGGGCAGGCTAGGGTAATATATAGACAGGGTAGGGCAGTATATAGACAGGCTAGGGTAGTATAGGGGCAGGCTAGGGTAATATATAGACAGGGTAGGGCAGTGTATAGACAGGCTAGGGTAGTATAGGGGTAGGCGAAGAAGCCCGGTGGGCAGTCATCATGACACGCAAAAATGCTGGAAAAAAAATGTTGGTCGTCGATTTGCTGGGTAAATAGAAGAGAAGGAGAGATGTCGGTGGTTTCATTTGCTGCCCCTCTCAAAGTGTTGTCTGGGTCCAATGGACCCACTGGGACCCATGGTAGGGCCGGCCCTGGGAGCCAACCAGGCAATGTTTGGTAGACATCACCCAGGTTTGTACATGAACACCAGCCGGCTGGGAATCTGTCATTTTGCAATGGCACCGTTTCTACCAGCTTGTAGGTGGGGTGCAGCGTGTGCAGTAAGTAACCCTCGTGACTAAATTACTAGTGAAGACATGGGACTTTGAGGCACAGTAATTTGTATAAATTTATCATGTTTATTCAAAATATACTTAGAATTAGACAATAATCAAAATCAACGATATATACGCCAAACCTTGCAAAATAAATAATGGAACCCGACAGGGATGCCCAGGGCCGACTCTACCACTAGGCGAAGTAGGCAGCCACCTAGGGTGCACTTCCGCCAAGGGCGCCTGGCCACTTTTGATCCTTCACTGCTCTGCATCAATCACTCATATCATTGGAGAGCCGCGACTGGCAGCACACCAGGGTGGTAAAATGCACCTGCTGTGAACAGTGAAGACATCCCCGTCGCCCCCGCGCTCTGTGCAGAAACAATTCGCCCTCTCCACCCCCGTTCTGTCAGCCTGCTTTCTCCGGGATCACTCTATCCCCAGCCTGCAGTCCCGGTGCCGCCCTAGCAGCAGCAGTGAGAAGAAGAGGGGAGCGAGCCGGGACAAAGAGCAGCTGGCTGGCCCAGAAGTGCTGCATCAATGATGGAACTGGCTGGGGTGGGTGAGATGGAAGCCCTGCATGTATTTCTGGGCTTGCCGCGATTTCCCCTCCCTCCATATACTACCCCAGCCTGTCCCTATACTACCCCAGCCTGTCCCTATACTACCCCAGCCAGTCCATATACTACCCCAGCCTGTCCCTATACTACCCCAGCCTGTCCCTATACTACCCCAACCAGTCCCTATACTACCCCAGGCAGTCCATATACTACCCCAGCCTGTCCCTATACTACCCCAACCAGTCCCTATACTACCCCAGGCAGTCCATATACTACCCCAGCCTGTCCCTATACTACTCCAGCCAGTCCATATACTACCCCAGCCAGTCCCTATACTACCCCAGCCAGTAAATATACTTCCCCAGCCAGTCCATATAGTGTCGTAGCCTGTCCATATACTACCCCAGCCAGTCCATATACTCCCCCAGCCTGTCCCTATACTACCCCAGTCTGTCCATATACTACTCCAGCCTGTCCATGTATTACCACAGCCTGTCTATATACTACCATAGTCTGTCCATATACCTGCGGACCATGGGTGGCATGAGGAAGCGAGCCGGTGCCACCATTATTTGTCTTTAGGCTGGGGTTCAGAGGCTGAGGTGCGGGCCTGTGGACCACGGCTAAAGAAATAGGTAGAGAGGTGCTGCAAAAATCTCCACCTCCACCACCTCCATCGTATGCATGGACAGGGCAAAGGGGGTGGAGTCAGGGGCGGCAAAATGAGGTTTCGCCTAGGGTGTCAAAAATTCTTGCACCAGCCCTGGGGATGCCCACTTTCACCACTACTGTTCATATCAACACTCGAACCCCTAATCAGAAGAATGAACTTAAAAAGTGCAATCCACGGCTTCTGACAAAAGAGCAGGGAATATAAAACTGCAGCGTGTGCTGATGATTTATTACTCTTCCTCACTCAACCCCACATCTCAATCCCTAACATGAATAAAATTTCCAATACATTTAGCTACATTTCCAACTTCAAAATTAATTTCAACAAATCAGAAGCACTAAACATTTCACTACCACCTAAACAGCTGGAACTAGCACAAAAAAATGCCCATACAAATGGGAACAGAGCTCCCTAAAATATTTAGGAATTAAACTTACCCCTAATACACACTCACTCTACGAAGCCAACTTTATATCCCTAATTAAAAAAAAATAGAAACAGATCTTAAAAAATGTTCCACCAAATATTTCTCTTGGTTTGGTAGGGCTTCAATTCTGAAAATGACCATCCTACCAAGACTACTTTACTTTTTTAGCGCTTTACCAATTCACATCCCGAACACATTCTTTAGAAAATTCCTCACTCTACAAAGACACTTTATTTGGACATACAAAAAAACAAGAATTAACCTCACCAAACTCACGCTCCCTAAACATAGAGGAGGTATGGGACTCCCTGACTTCAGAAAATATCATTACGTCAATCACATTTCGAGAATTATAGACTGGCATTGCCACTCAAAAGATAAAGATTGGGTTAACATCAAATCCAACAGCGTTAAACCAAACCTGCAATACCTGCCATGGACTCAATATTCCAAAATAACTAAAAACACAACCCCCTAATTAAAACAATGTTAGAAATATTCCACAAACTAACCATGAAATACAAACTTGCCACCATTGCAGATCCACGCACACCCTTATTGAACCACCCAGACTTCCCACATGAGTCAATGTTAAAACCACCACTAGAACCAAGAGCACACTGAAAACATCCTAGCTTTTCAATATTTTCAAAAAGGAAAAATGAAATTAGTTCAGACTTTGAGAGAGGAATTCGGGGGACCATTTCCAGACTACTGGTTTTACCTACAAGTTCATGACTTCCTGCAAGACAATAAATCCAAACTGCTCTGCCTCGAACCTCTGTCCCCATTGGAAATTATATGCAACAAAAAACTACCAGTGCAGAAAACAATCTCCATGTCATACGCATGGTTAATACTGGAAACACAAGAAATAAATAACAAACACAAAATCCAATGGGAGCAGGAGCTAGGGGTACAGCCATGGGCGTCCGCAGGTAGGGGCAAGGGGGGGGCAATTGCCCCCCCCTGGATTGAGGGATTGGATCAGGGGTTCCCCACAAGGTCCTTATCCTCTTGAGCCATGTATGCAGTTTCTGACCATCTCCTGTACTATGTCCTCAGTCTCTGGCCATCTCCTGTAGTATGTTTGCAGTCTCTGACCATCTCCTGTAGTATGTCCGCAGTCTCTGGCCATCTCCTGTAGTATGTTTGCAGTCTCTGACCATCTCCTGTAGTATGTTTGCAGTCTCTGACCATCTCCTGTACTATGTCCGCAGTCTCTGGCCATCTCCTGTAGTATGTTTGCAGTCTCTGACCATCTCCTGTACTATGTCCGCAGTCTCTGACCATCTCTTGTACTATGTCTGCAGTCTCTGACCATGATAATGTGATAATGACATTGTCAAAAAGGGGCAGAGCATGGGTGACCTTAAAATGATGCCCCCCCCTGAAAAAAGTTCTGCGGACACCCATGGGTACAGCTAACAAATGCACAATGGGAGAAAGCATGCATTTTTGCACATAAATGCTCACTAAGCACTAAAACACAGGAAATCTCCTATAAGGTACCAACTCAGTGGTACTGATACTGTGGTATCACACTACAAAAAGCCTGCAAGGTGGTCCCCCTGAAATTCTTCAGACCTTTGTTGGGGATGCACTTCTAGCAGAGGAACTTTCTTACACATGTGGTGGTCCTGTGCTCCAATCCTTGACTACTGGAACCAAATAATTAAATGGATCAAACATCGCTGAAACCACAATCACGCTAAACCTTACAGCGTGCCTACTCCACATTAATTCTTTATCAATAAGCAAATACAAAAGAGCATTAACCAGACATCCTCTAAATGTTGCAAAAACCCTTATCCCCCTAAATTGGAAATCCATGAAAACTCAGACAGTCAAGGATTGGATAAACAAAGTAAATTGATTTTACAAAATTATGGATCAATAAGGAATACCTTCATAATCTCTCTGAATTTCACCTAAAATATACAATACCTTCTATGCATGAAGGTTAAAAAAACCTTCCGTGTGCAGCAGCCCCCTCTCGATCCAGCGATGTCCAGGAGAGCCTTGCCTTTCCAGGGACCCGCACTACTGATTGGCTTTTGGCAGCATTAGGAGCCATTGGCTCCTGCTGCTGTCAAGTACAGACAGTGAGCCAATCAGGAGACTGAGGGGGGCGGGGCTGAGCCACGGCTTTGTGTGTGAATGGACACCTGGCAGGAGGGAGGGGCTAAGAGTGCCAACGTGGGACCTGAGCAGAGGAGGTTCCCAGCTGCTCTGTGCAAAACCATTACAGAGCAGGTGAGTATAACATAACTGATATTTTTTTTTTTTAAAAACAAGACTTTAATATCACTTTAAGCAGGCCATAAATGGTGCAAATTTCTTTCCTGCACCCACAGGTTGCAGGAAGGAAATTTGGACAATTTCCCCATCAACACAGACAGTGTTGACAGGGGAATCCCTCCTGCTGAGATACTGTATTCTCCTGGTGGGGGGGGGCGGGGGGAAACCATCCCTGCCGGGAGAAGACAGTGGTTATTGCTACTTGATATAGCAGCTGCTAGAGATAATCACAAGTAAAATCTGGCAGGCTGGTTGTACCCAAGTTCAGTGGTGGCTGGTATTTTTTTTTTGGGGGGGGCAAACATTCCCAGCAGTGAAACCTTCCCCGTTCGGCCGGTGGGCCAGCCAGGTCATGGGGTCATGGGCGGCACCCCCCCAGTCGGTCAGTCAGTCAGTGGCCGCACTTACCCCATCTCGCGGGCATTGCTCCCGGTGGCAGCAGCTTCTCTCCGGGCTGCAGGAGGGTCTTGGTTCCCCAGCGTCTCCTCCTCCTGGCGGCTAGTCGGGTTGGATCCCCTTTCGGCCAATCGGGTGACGCGTCTCATGACCCACTTCCACATTGGCCGGGAGGAGGATCAATGTGAAAATAGTGAATATTCATTCGCTATTGTCACACAACTCTGCACCCCGAGCCCACCCTTCTTTGAAGCCTATTAATCACGTGCTTCAAAAAGACACTCCCTCCATTGGAATCTATGCGTCCGGCGCCCTTTATGTAGATCAGGGGGCCGGACGCACGGATGGGGGGCGCCCCCAATGGATGAGCCGCCACTGCCCAAGTTGATTGATCATACATTCAGCCTGCCCATACGCGGTTTGCATTTTGAGATTTGAACTGTCTATGACCGGACTTAGGATTTGTTTCATCTCTGTGTATCACCTGAGGTCAGTCACTTCATTGGGTATGAGCAAACAGTGTAATCAGGCAGTGGGAAAAGCAATTCTGGGATGTATCAGTAGAGGGATCACCAGCAGGAGGAAGGAGGTTCTGATTCCTCTATATAGATCTTTAGTGAGACCTCACTTAGAATACGGTGTCCAGTTCTGGAGACCTCACTTACAAAAAGATATTGATAGATAGATATTGATAAAATAGAACGAGTTCAGAGACGGGTAACAAAGATGGTGAAAGGTCTGGGGGATAAAACATATCAAGAGCGACTTCAGGAACTTAATATGTACAGTCTGGAAGAAAGAAGGGAGAGGGGAGACATGATTGAAACCTTTAAATACATCAAGGGGGTGAATAAGGTTCATGAGGGCGGTCTTTTCAATATGAAACCAAAATCAAGAACACGGGGACCTCAAACTAACTGGGGGGAAGTTCAAAACTAATCTTAGAAAGTATTATTTTACTGAAAGGGTGGTCCAACAGAGGTTGTGAGACAGTCAACAGTAAATGGCTTTAAACATGCTTGGGATAAACATAAATCCATAGTCAAACAACAAGGTTAATGTAAAAAAATAAATAAATAAATACAAAAAATAAATAAAAAGGGGCAGACTCGATGGACTACTCAGTCTTTTTCTGCCGTCACTTTTCCATGTTTCTATGTTTCTATGTATGTGTAAGGGTTTACAACCACTTTAAGTGATAAAGTCAGAATAAACAGGTTGCATGCTTTCTATTTCTAGTGCGCCCTTTGTTTAACTCACTTTTACTGATAGTTTTGTTACATTGTGTCATTGCCTTTCAACGATGAAGGAATGTGAGCCCCCAGCAATTGCAACTGTGTAAATAGCATTACTGAGTGAGAAATGTATCAATTGGTCACCCCATATTAACCCTTAGCAAGGTTTTATAAATCGCCAAGTCCTTTACAAGGCCAGATAATGTGTCATTATTCAGAGCTGAGAAAACACAGAGCTCCGACTTATTCTTCCCCCCGTTTCATATTTTTCACTTAAGCAGCGCATCTAAAAACCAATAAAAGTTCCCTCACCTCACCCTGGTAATTGTCAGGTTGTGAAGAGCCTCAAAGATCTGAAAAAAATCCATATAAACTGGAACCCGAGCCCATTAAGCCCATGAGTAGCTTTGAAAACGTCCCGATCGATATGCTTATTAGAGATGTAGAGCAGAGTTTTTGAAAGGAATGCAATGTCCTTATTAGGGAGGCTGTGCCCATTGAAGAGCCGCGTCCGGAGGTTCCTTGTCTTTCTCTGTCTCCTTTATTCTGTCAGATAAAGACTTCAGCATAATGGATTTGGCTCCTGCGTTTTTCAGAATAGCTATTCGAGGAATGAATTGTCGCTGTTTTGTTTGCTTTACTGGGAATAGTTTTCTTTTCTGACATTCAGTTTTTGAGCAGTCATGGCCAAAAAAAAGAATGTTTGTTTTCTATTAATGGTAGCTCAGGTCAGCAGTCACGTCTAGTTCCTGTCTTTCTGCTCTGCATTAGCTTGACTAGGGTATAAAAACGGAAAATTTACTATCAAATACTTACCGTAATTTTCCTTTCCTGATGGACTCCATGGCAGCCTACGTGTGGGTTAACCCCGCCTCCTCTCCAATGCTATAGGACCTTTCCTTTTAATGCCATTCATAAACTATCATTTAAAAGGCAAAAATATGGGATCAGTTCGATTACGTCTCGTCTTTCTGTCCTTGATCTGCACTGACGACTGGACTCGATGGTAATTATCTTTTGTTTGTAAGAAAAAAAACCGGTACTGACGAGTTTTTGACTTACAGTCTTTTCTTTTGATAAGGGTCATTTCGTTTGTTTTGTCGCTGTTAAGTAAGGAGCTTATCGATAAGACTTTTTGCGTCCTCGGTTTAGGTAATACGACTTCAGAAATAGACTGTCTTATTTCCTCTGTCTCTTTCTGTTCCTTGGAGGCCTGCGCCGAGAAGTTAC
>BLSH010129786.1:1879336-1900061 GCA_018402905.1 Glandirana rugosa | reverse complement strand
TTTAATTAGGTCTTTACACCTGGGGGGGGGGGGGCAGGAAGGACTGCCAGATCACATGACTACTGTGATTCGCTGTCACAGTTGTCACATGATCAGGAGCCGATCCCACCAGCTCCTGATTAATATGTAGCCATGTGCTCCCTTGGGAGTGGCTGATAGTTTTGGTTCACCTTATAGCTGCCTTCAATCCCACCATATCTCACACATCCAAAGTCACTGAACAGGCCGGCTCTTGTTTTTGTTTGTTTTATTTAGGAATTAACTTGGATAGGGAAAAGGGGTGACTGTGGGATGCCCAAAGAATTGGTTATGGGACCCCCTATATACACGACGGTATATACACTTTACTTCCTCCAGCACATCTCTCCCGCACACTATAGCACCTTCATTTCTCTCCAGCACATCACTTAGTTTCTAACCTGACGGGAAATTTATCAGGCTCACATAACTCCTTTCTCTTCACCGCAGCTAGCACATGGTGAGGCCAGCAAACTGCCAGCAGGGCCTCTGGACCACCCGTTACAGGCCAGGGTCTTGGACCCCTCAAAGTGTAGCTTAGTATGTTGGTGTTAGCTGGGCCTTTGATGGACTACAACTCCCAGCCTATCTCTCTCCCAGGTCCCATCGACCTGCTTTCCTCACAGTGAAACTCCTTCCCCTGACTGGCTCCCAAGGCTTCCACAGACTGTCCACTATTCCTCTCCCAGACTGTTCCAACCTTTCTCTTCCAGCTCCCAGGGTCTGTCACTCAACGACTCCAGTGGACCACTTTAAAGTCTTTCAGTAGCACCTCTGTTGCTCTCCTGTTCCCTTTTATGCGACTCCAGGAATCACCTCCACTCCTGGCTGCACCAGAAACCTCCAGGCCTCAAGGTCACCCCCCCCAGACTGGGGGCTCCCTCCTGTGTAGAGACCTCCACAGCATCTCTACTACATCTACAGACTTCCAGCTCCAACAACTCCTCCCCCCTGCTGGCAGACGGCTGTTCAGATGGTGTCAAGTGAGTGTGGTGACAAACTGGTGAGGAGTACAAAGACAAGTGTGTCTTGCCTACAGTCAAGCATGGTGGTGGGAGTGTCATGGTCTGGGGCTGCATGAGTGCTGCCAGCATTGGGGAGCTACAGTTCATTGAGGGAACCATGAATGCCAACATGTACTGTGACCTACTGAAGCAGAGCATGAACCCCTCCCTTCAGAGACTGGGCCACAGGGCAGCATTCCAACATGATAACGACCCCAACCACACCTCCAAGATGACCACTGCCTTGCTAAAGAAGCTGAGGGTAAAGGTGATGGACTGGCCAAGCATCTCCAGACCTAAACCCTATTGAGCATCTGTGGGGCCTCCTCAATGGAAGGTGGAGGAGCACAAGGTCTCTAACATCCACCAGCTTCGTGATGTCGTCATGGAGGAGTGGAAGAGAACTCCAGTGGCAACCTGTGAAGCTCTGGTGAACTCCATGCCCAAGAGAGTTAAGACAGTGCTGGACAATAATGATGGCCACACAAAATATTGACAATTTGGGCCCAATTTGGATATTTTCACTTAGAAACATAGAAAAGTGACGGCAGAAAAAGACTGAGTAGTCTGCCCCTTTTTATTTTTATTTATTTATTTTTGTTTTTTTTTGTTTTCACATTAACCTTGTTGTCTGACTATATATTTATGTTTATCCCAAGCACGTTTGAAAGCCATTTACTGTTGACTGTCTCACAACTTCTGTTGGTAGTTTATTCCACCCTTTCAGTAAAATAATACTTTCTAAGATTAGTTTTGAACTTCCCCCCAGTTAGTTTGAGGTCCCTGTGTTCTTGATTTTGGTTTCATGTTGAAAAGACCGCCCTCCTGAACCTTATTCACCCCCTTGATGTATTTAAAGGTTTCAATCAATGTCTCCCCTCTCCCTTCTTTCCCCCAGACTGTACATATTAAGTTCTTGAAGTCGCTCTAAATATGTTTTATCCCCCAGACCTTTCACCATTTTTGTTACCCGTCTCTGAACTCGTTCTATCTGATCAATATCTTTTTGTAAGTGAGGTCTCCAGAACTGGACACAGTATTCTAAGTGAGGTCTCACTAAAGATCTATATAGAGGAATCAGAACCTCCTTCCTCCTGCTGGTGATCCCTCTACTGATACATCCCAGAATTCTATTTGCTTTTCCCACTGCCTGGTCACACTGTTTTCTCATTTTGCAATCATCTGAAATAAGCACCCCCAAATCTTTTTCTTCTGTAGTGCTGGCTAACACTGTGCCCCCAATGCTGTACTCTCTAAGCGGATTCTTATTCCCTAGATGCATTATTTTTACATAGTTACATAGTTAGTCAGGTTGAAAAAAGACACAAGTCCATCCAGTTCAACCAAAAAAAAACCAAAAAACATTTATATATATATATATATATACACACATACACACACACAACCAAATAATCCCATATACAATCCTTCACCCACAGTTGATCCAGAGGAAGGCAAAAAACCCCAGCAAAGCATGGATCCAATTTGCTATAACGGGGAAAAAAATTCCTTCCTGATTCCCCGAGAGGCAATCGGATTCCCCCTGGATCAACTTTACCTAAAAATGTTAGTACCCAGTTATATTATTTACATTAAGGAAATAATCCAGGCCTTTTTTAAAGCAATCAACTGTGCTGGCCAAAACCACCTCTGGAGGGAGTCTATTCCACATTTTCACAGCTCTTACTGTGAAGAAACCTTTCCGTATTTGTAGATGAAATCTTTTTTCCTCTAGACGTAAAGAGTGCCCCCTTGTCCTATGTGATGACCTTAAAGTAAATAACTCCACACCAAGCTTTACATTTAGAAATATTGAACTGCAGTCTCCACTGCTTTGACCAATCTTCCAGCAATGCCAAATCATGTTCCATGTTACAGACCCCTCCAGGGATATCAACCCCATTACACACCTTTGTATCATCAGCAAAGAGACATACATTGCCCAGCAAACCTTTAGTTATATCACTTACATATAGGTTGAATAGAACAGGACCCAGTACAGAGCCTTGTGGTACCCCACAAGTGACTGCTCTCTGTTCTGAGTGAACCCCATTTACAACCACACTCTGGGATCTCTCCTTTAGCCAACTGCATATCCACTGAACCACCCAAGGGTTAAGTCCCAGCTTGTACAACTTTTGTATCAGATCGTTATGTGGAACTATCAAATGCCTTGCTGAAATCAAGATATGCTATGTCCACAGCACCACCCTGGTCCAAAACACTGGTAATATAGTCAAAGAATTCAATCAGATTTGTCTGGCACGATCTGCCCTCAGTAAAGCCATGTTGCTTTGGGTCCAGCAAGCTGTGTATTTTTAGGTGATCAATGATCCTTCTTTTCAGAAGTGATTCCATTACCTTGACTACAATTGATGTTAAGCTCATTGGCCTGTAATTGCCAGCTTCTACCTTGCTGCCCTTCTTGTGGATAGGTACAATATTAGCTATCCGCCAGTCATGGGGAACTTCTCCTGTTAGAAGAGATTTATTTAAAAGATTTGTTAGTGGTCCAACAACTATATTGCAAAGTTCTCTTAGAACTCTGGGATGAATACCATCAGGGCCCATTGCTTTATTAAGCTTTAACCGAGCCTCAGCTACCTCTGTCTCCAGAAATCCTAGAAATGAACCATCATTACTAAAACCAATATGATTCCCTAACTTGTTATCATTAGTGCAGTCTGTTTCTGAGAAGACTGAACAGAAGTAATTGTTTAAATGGTTTGCTACAGCCTGGTCTCCCTCAACATATGTGTTGTGCCCAGTTTTCATTTTGGTGATCCCATTGTATTTTTTCCTTCTATCACTAATGTACCTAAAAAAGGTTTTATCTCCTTCCTTAATAGACTTAGCAATTTCCTCCTCTTTCTGTGCTTTTGCAGCACGGATAATGTGTTTGGCCTCCTTTTGTCTATTTTTATACGCCTCTCTGTCAGCTGCACCTCCTACTGTGACATACTGAAGCAGAGCATAATCCCTGTTAGGAGAAGATTTTCCTGACTTGTTTGCACTTGATTGTTGTTTCCTCTAATTCATGGAGGAGGTGGCTCCTGGCAGCCCTATTTAAACAATGTACTTCCTGTAGCAAGTGCTGCCCGTTCTACAGCGTCTGAGTACCTGTGAGCCCCAGCTCTGCTTCCTGATACCTGTTCCTGTATTGTTTCCTGTCTCTGTGATCCGACCCGGCTTGTCCCGACCTGCTATCTGTCTGCCTGCACCGACCCCGGCTTTCCACGACCATCTGCTTGCCTGACCCTTTGTACTGTGCCGCCAGCCCGTTTACGAATTCTGCTTGGACTTTGACCATTCTCTGCCTGACCCTCTTGTACCTTGCCTGCCTGCCAGTTGCCGACCCAGCCTGTACGACCATCCATCTGCCTGCACGACCATCTGGAGCTTCACAACACCACCAGTGACCATCCAGCCCTCGTGCCATCCCGCACTCCGGGACTTCCTGTCTCTACTACCAGGGGTCCCCGAATCGGGTGTGTAAGAGTGGTTGTTCTGTAAAAGACAGACTGCACCGCCAGGACCGTGACAATCCCCCTCCCTTTGGAGACAGTATTCCAACATGATACCGACCCCAAACACACCTCCAGGACGACCACTGCCTTGCTAAAGAAGCTGAGGGTAAAGGTGATGGACTGGCCAAGCATCTCCAGACCTAAACCCTATTGGGCATCTGTGGGGCTCCTCAAACGGAAGGTGGATGAGCGCAAGGTCTCTAATATCCACCAGCTCTGTGATGTCATCATGGAGGAGGGGAAGAGGACTCCAGTGCCAACCTGTGAAGCTCTGGTGAACTCCATGCCCAAGAGGGTTAAGGCAGTGCTGGAAAATAATGGTGGCCACACAAAATATTGACACTTTGGGTCCAATTTGGACATTTTCACTTAGGGGTGTACTCACTTTTGTTGCCAGCGGTGTAGACATTAATGGCTGTGTGTTGAGTTATTTTGAGAGGACAGCAAATTTACACTGCTATACAAGCTGTACAATCACTACTTTACATTGTAGCAAAGTGTCATTTCTTCAGTGTTGTCACATGAAAAGATAGAATAAAATAGTTACAAAAATGTGAGGGGTGTACTTACTTTTGTGAGATACTGTATACATAAACTCACTGGCCACTTTATTAGGTACACGTGATCAATTGCTTGGTAAATTGCTAATCAGCCAATCACATGGCAGCAACTCAATGCATTTAGGCATCTAGACATGGTGAAGACGACATGCTAAAGTTCAAACGGAGCATCAGTGTGCTGGAGTTAGGAGCGTCCAATACACAAAGTGCTCGGGTTAAAGGGGAAGTAAACCCTGCTTTTTTTTTTTTGGTCACCTGCAAAGTAAAGGCATAATGTGCTAGTATGCATCGCATACTAGCACATTATGTGAAACTTAACTGCAAATGAAGCCCTTTTCGTCCACGCTGGAGGCCGCATCCATCTTCACCCGTCTTCCTTCCGGGTCCTCGGACTCCTGCTGTGTGACTGTGTGACCGCGCATACACGTGAGCCGCCCGTCATGGCACAGGGCTCCGAAGAAACGTACCTTCAGAGCACATGCACCGATGATGTCATGGGCGCAGTATACAGTAAATATCTCCTAAACGTTTAGGAGATATTTACACTACCTATAAGTAAGCCTTATTATAGGCTTACCTATAGGTACAAATATTAGAGGCGAGTTTACTTCCTCTTTAAGAGTGCATAATGCACAGAGCGCAGGGGTCAGCAGTACGTAAGGCACAGAGCACATGAGTCAGGAGTATACAATGCACAGTGCACAGGGGTCAGGAGTATGTAATGCACAGAGCACAGGGGTCAGGAGTGAGTAATGTACAGAGCACAGGGGTCAGGACTACGTAATGCACAGAGTACAGGGGTCAGGAGTACGTAATGCAAACTGTTCAGGGGTCAGGAGTACGTAATGCACAAAGTGCAGGGGTCAGGAGTACTTAATGCAAAGAGTGCAGGGGTCAGGAGTGCATAATGCACAGAGCACAGGGGTCAGGAGTATGCAATGCACAGTGCACAGGGGTCAGGAGTACGTAATGCACAGAGCATAGGTGTCAGGACTATGTAATGCACAAAGTGCAGGGGTCAAGAGTACTTAATGCAAAGAGTGCAGGGGTCAGGAGTACATAATGCACAGAGCACAGGGGTCAGGAGTACTTAATGCAAAGAGTACAGGGGCCAAGAGTACGAAATGCACAGTGCGCAGGGGTCACCAGTACATAATGCACAGTGTGCAGGGGTCAGGAGCATACTGATCTCCCTGGGGTCCCTAACCACCTCCTAGGGGAAAGGGGGCGCTACAATAACATGTGGAGGTCCTGGACTATGAAAAGGTATGAGTTTAGCTTTATATAAACTGGTCCTCTGTGGGTTAAATATTTCCATCACCTTCTGGAAACTTGAGCTGCAAACTTTCTTACGGTTTTATTGTTTTCTTTTCCTCCTTTGCAGAATATTTAAGAGGCCTTTTTTTTCCCCGCATATCATATAATGAGACATCTTCATTACAAAAGCCGCAGAGAGGCAACGGCTGACATAAAGCCTCCTCAATCCAAGTGTGATTTGCCCCCTGTGAAGTCTCCTATAAAAGAACCATTGATAAGTTCTTTTATTGAGCGCTCACAATGCGGTCTTGTAGATTTTAAGCGCGTTTAATACAAGTGGATACCGGGCTGTCACACATTAGCAACTTCTCGCTGTGACAAAACCAGACGGTGCTACCGCCCTGGAATAGTAATCCATGGAAATGAGACACTTGATGCTTGTAACACTTACAGGGCCCTTGAGCCTCGCTGTCTGATCAATAATGTGTCTCTGCTTTGAAGGAGATCTGTGGAACAGAAGTTGAGAATGTTCCGTATATTCCGCACTCGCTCCTCTGAAACTTTTATATCTACATTTACATTAAACTTTGAGTAGCACCTAATAATGCATCTGTGAATTCATTATAAATACTTGAAGCGTGTGTATGGGCAATGCCTATAGACCCATAGGCAGGGGCGTTGCTAGGGGGTGGCTATTGGGGATATAGCCCCGAGTCTGGGGCCCATAGCCCCGAGTCTCTTACCGAGTGGATGCAGTTCTGCAATTAGCAGGCATGCCCCAGTCTGGAATGCAAGGGTCAGGGGCAGACTGAGCCACTGTAGTGCTGGCTCTGGCGCCGCCCTCATCTACACCTGACTCTACTCCTGGTCACTGGTTGCTAGAGCTGCCTAGTGTCTACCAACCAGTGACGTCACAGCCACGACTCCTTCCCTGCCCAGCATTCAAAGCTGAGGATCTCTGGGGACCCTGATGTAAGTGGGGGTCTCTCTGGGGACCCTGATGTAAGTGGGGGGCTCTCTGGGCACCCTGATGTAAGTGGGGGGCTCTCTGGAGACCCTGATGTAAGGGGGATCTGCACTCAGATATGTAGCAATATTTATATTTATACATATATATATATATATACTCAAGCATATGTCTTTCTTTACTTCGCTGCTATGGGACTCTAGCCCCAGATCTTTTGGAGACCTAGCAACGCCCCTGCCCATAGGTGAAACATCTACACTATATTGTCAAAAGTATTGGAACGCCTGCCTTTACACTCACATGGACTTTAATGGCATCCCAGTCTTAAGCCTCGTACACACGGGACGACGATCGTACGACCGATCGTCTCAAATCGTATGTTGGCTGTTGTATGTAGCATACTGACTGCACTACACGATCATACGACCAAAGAAAGAACGTTCAGGAGCATGCAATTAGCATCCGGCCCTTCCTGACTTCTGAGCATGCGTGTTTTGCACAATACAACTCGTTGTACCAACTGCTCTGTACACACGATACAACGGTCGTACGACCGCTTGTTGGTGCTACCAAGTTTTCTAGTCTGCTCATACAACTCCCGTTGTACGACCGTCGTACGTCGGCTGTTCTAATCGTGCGTACGAACGATCGATTTCGCATACAACGGTTGTTCGTACGACCTGTTGTATACGATCGCCGTCCCGTGTGTATGAGGCTTTAGTCCGTAGGGTTCAATCATAGGTGTGCGCAGCCTATTGCATTAGGGTGTGCACCACAAAAGTGCACAGATTGGTGTCAGTAGTTTATTTTTATTTTATACGTTTTTTTTTTTTTACAATTTTTTGCTTTTTTTTGTTTTGTTTGTTACAATATTATATTTTATTTTTTTTTACAATTTTTAATTTTTTTTACAATATTATATTTTATTTATTTTTTTACAATTTTTAATTTTTTTTTACATTTTTTTTTACAATATTATATTTTATTATTTTTTTTTACATTTTTTTTTAGGAGCCCTGCTGGAGTGCATCGATGAAATATCAGAGGTCTAATCAGGCCCCTGATGTTTTGCTTTTGAGGAGACATCCCTTTCTCTGCAGCAAGGCAGCAGGGGGAATCTACACAGTACAGGGTGATTAGGGTGTGCCCAGGCATACCTGCCACTCTATGTGCGCACACCTATGGGTTCAATATTGAGTTCAGGGCTGGTGCAAGGATTTTTGACACCCTAGGCGAAACCTCATTTTGCCGCCCCTTGGCTCCTCCCCTGACTCCACCCCCGATTCCACCCCCTTTTCCCTGCCCAGCCTGATCATCGCCAATGAATTGCAGCCTGATCAGCGCCAATCAAATGCAGCCTCACCAGCGCCCATGAAATACAGCTTCACCAGTGCCAATCAATACAGCCTCACCAGCGCCCATGAAATACAGCTTCACCAGCGCCAATCAATACAGCCTCACCTGTGCCCATGAAATACAGCTTCACCAGCGCCAATCAATACAGCCTCACCTGTGTCCATGAAATACAGCTTCACCAGCGCCAATCAATACAGTCTCACCTGTGCCCATGAAATACAGCTTTACCAGCGCCAATCAATACAGCCTCACCTGTGCCCATCAAATACAGCTTCACCAGCGCCAATCAATACAGTCTCACCTGTGCCCATCATATACAGCTTCACCAGCGCCAATCAATAAAGCCTCACCTGTGCCCATCAAATACAGCCTCACCTGTGCCTATCAAATACAGATTCACTGGGGGGTGGGGGCAGAGGGGGGGTATTTGGCAGATCAGTAACTATTTCTATATACATTTGCAAATGGAATGTGATAATACAATCTCATTATCTCAGTCAAACAGTGTCAGTTTTTATATGAATCAATGCAGAGCAGCCAGGGACAGATCTACAGTGGCCAGGCGCCCCTAGGCGGCAGTGCACCCTAGGCAGCCGCCTACTCCGCCTATTGGTAGAGCCGGCCCTGATTGAGTTGCACCCTTTGCAGCTATAACAGCTTCAACTCTTCTGGGAAGGCTGTCCACGAGGTTTAGGAGTGTCTATGGGAACGTTTGACCATTCTTCCAGAAGAACATTTGTGAGGCCAGGCATTGATGTGGATGAGAAGGCCTGGCTCTAATTCATCCCAAAGGTGTTCTATGGGGTCGACGTCAGGCCAGTCAAGTTCCTCCACCCCAAACTCGCTCATCCATGTCTTTATGGACCTACACAATATTTAATATTTTATTTATTTTACAACATGGGAAAAAAAAGGAGGAGCTGGGACCACGCAAAGGTGAGTCAGGACATCCAAGACTCCTAGGAGTTATGGCAGGAAGGTCTCACTGTTGGAGTATCCATGATCCAACAAGCCAGGACTGACCCAGTCCACCAGGCTCCATTTAAAATATGACTTTTGGGTAGACCGGCCCTTTAAGTCGCCTTATTGCTGTAACAGCTTCCCAAGCACAGATATACAGTATGTGTGACTTGTACAAAGTCGCATAGAGACTTGCAGTGCATGCACACCTGTACGTTCACTGGTCTGTAATTAATTTAATCAGGGAAAGGAATCGCTATGGGAATCCTGCTGACGTACTCTCTCTCCCTGATCCACTGAAGGCTGCGATAATTCTCCTCCCTGGTGATATGGCACCATATGTGAACCCCGCACAGAATAAATGACTAGAAAGCAGAATTACTGTGCACTGGAATAAGCACCTGTGTACCGGGGTTATGTAGCCGCCCATGATGGCAATGCATTTAGAATAGTCATGTATAAACCACGGCCTTCCAGATACAGAGGAGCTAGAAAAGGCACAGAAATCAGGACACAGGGCCAGATTATACCCCAGGCAAACAGTTCTATAGACAGAAAAATATACAGTATCTCACAAAAGTAAGTACACCCCTCACATTTTTGTAAATATTTTATTCTATCTTTTCATGTGACAACACTGAAGAAATGACACTTTGCTACAATGTAAAGTAGTGAGTGTACAGCTTGTATAACAGTGTAAATTTTCTGTCCCCTCAAAATAACTCAACACACAGCCATTAATGTCTAAACCGCTGGCAACAAAAGTGAGTACACCCCCTAAGTGAAAATGTCCAAATTGGGCCCAATGTGTCAATATTTTGAGTAGACACCATTATTTTCTAGCACTGCCTTAACCCTCTTGGGCATGGAGTTCACCAGAGCTTCACAGGTTGGCACTGGAGTCCTCTTCCCCTCCTCCATGACGACATCACGAAGCTGGTGGATGTTGGAGACCTTGCGCTCCTCCATCTTCCGTTTGAGGATGCCCCACAGACGCTCAATAGGGTTTAGGTCTGGAGATGCTTGGCCAGTCCATCACCTTTACCCTCAGCTTCTTTAGCAAGGCAGTGGTCGTCTTGGAGGTGTGTTTGGGGTCATTATGTTGGAATATTGCACTGTGGCCCAGTCTCTGAAGGGAGGGGATCATGCTCTCCTTCAGTATGTCACAGTACATGTTGGCATTCATGGTTCCCTCAATGAACTGTAGCTCCCCAGTGCCAGCAGCACTCATGCAGCCCCAGACCATGACACTCCCACCACCACGCTTGACTGTAGGCAAGACACACTTGTGTTTGTACTCCTCACCTGGTTACCGCCACACACGCTTGACACCATCTGACCCAAATAAGTTTATCTTGGTCTCATCAGACCACAGGACATGGTTCCAGTAATCCATGTCCTTAGTCTGCTTGTCTTCAGCGAACTGTTTGCAGGCTTTCTTGTGCATCATCTTTAGAAGAGGCTTCCTTCTGGGACGACAGCCATGCAGACCAATTTGATGCAGTGTGCGGCGTATGGTCTGAGCACTGACAGGCTGACCCCCCACCCCTTCAACCTCTGCAGCAATGCTGGCAGCACTCATACGTCTATTTCCCAAAGACAACCTCTGGATATGACGCTGAGCATGTGCACTCAGCTTCTTTGGTCAACCATGGCAAGGCCTGTTCTGTGGAACCTGTCCTGTTAAACCCCTGTATGGTCTTGACCACCATGCTGCAGCTCAGTTTCAAGGTCTTGGCAATCTTTTTATAGCCTAGGCCATCTTTATGTAGAGCAACAATTTTTTTCAGATCCTCAGAGAGTTCTTTGCCATGAGGTGCCATGTTGAACTTCCAGTGACCAGTATGAGAGTGAGAGCGATAACACCAAATTTATCACACCTGCTGCCCATTCACACCTGAGACCTTGTAACGCTAACGAGTCACATGACAGCAAGGAGGGAAAATATTTTGAGGGGACAGTAAATTTACACTGTTATACAAGCTGTACACTCACTACTTTACATTGTAGCAAAGTGTCATTTCTTCAGTGTTGTCACATGAAAAGATAGAATAAAATATTTACAAAAATGTGAGGGGTGTACTCACTTTTGTGAGATATGTACATATAAGGAAACGTTTACCACTATTCTACTATTTTAGAGTTGCCAACAGAATAGGAGGAAAAGGGAAGTTTCTCAGTGGGGCAACCTGCAGCTTGTTGGACACCGGACCATCACATCCATATGAGCTTGTTGGACAGCTGACCATCACAGCTATATGGGAGGGGGTCATGCTCTGTTTCAGTATATCACAGTACATGTTGGCATTTATGGTTCCCTCAGTGAGCTGTATCACCCCAGTTCACAGCTTGTTGGACACCTGACCATCACACCTATATGAGCTTGTTGGACCCCTGATCATTGCACCAATAAGAGGTTGTTGGAACCCCTGACCATCACATCCATATGAGCTTGTTAGACACAGGTTGGCATTGTGTCCACCATAGCATTTGCAGTGGCAAGGCAGTGTAGGACTGGCCAGAAGAGGGATTACTTTGATGGAGTTGGTCAGCTAGAACATGTATTGCAATATTTGTGAACTAAATATCCCTGTTTTACATTGCATAGTTTGCTGGGAAGGGTAAAGCAGTGTGCAGAGGGTTCATTTGGTATTTGTAGTGTTAACATGTGGTCACACCCGTTTAGCACCTGGTAGTTCACTACATGAACAAGCTATTGGGATCTGAGCACAGATATATATTTTTTCCATCTTTTTTCTTGTTAGATGCCTGACCATCACAATCATATGAGCTTGTTGGACACCTGACCATCATAGCTATAGGAGCTTGCTGGACCTCCTGACCTTCACACCTGTATGAGCTTATTAGAATCCCTGACCATCACATCCATATAAACTTGTTGGACACCTGGCTATCTAATTCATATGAGCTTGTTGAACACCTGACCATCACACCTATACAAGCTTGTTGGAACCCCTGACCATCACATCCATATAAGCTTGTTGGACAGCTGGCCATCACAGTTATATGAACCTGTTGGAACCCCTGACCATCACACCTATTTGAGTTTGTTGGACACCTGACCATCACATCCATATGAGCTTGTTGGATCCCTGAACATCACACACATACACGCTTATTGGAACCCTGACCATCACATCCATATGAGCTTGTTAGAAACCTGACCATCACAACTCTACAAGCTGTTTGGAACCCCTAGCCATCACATCCATATGAGCTTGTTAGACACCTGACCATCACACCTCTACAAGCTTGTTGGAACCCCTAACCATCACATCCATATGAGCTTTTTGGATAGCTGACCATCATAGCTATATGAGCTTGTTGGACCTCCTGACCATCACACCTATATGAGCTTGTTGGAACCCCTGATCATCACAGATATTTGAGTTTGTTGGACACCTGACCATCACATCCATATGAGCTTGTTGGATCCCTGAACATCACACCCATACAAGCTTCTTGGAACCCTGACCATCACATCCATATGAGCTTGATGGAACTCTGACCATCACATTAAAATGAGCTTGTTGGACACCTGACAAAGACACCTGTATAAGCTTGTTGGAACCCTGACCATTGCACCTATATGAGCTTGTTGGACATTTCATTCCAAATCATGGACATTAATAGGGAGTTGGCTCCTCTTGCCACTATAACAGGTTGCAGGTTGGGATTAAGCATAGTTGAGGAACAAGCCAAAAGATCAATAGAGTGGCAGGGGAGATACGGATGGCACCAGGAGTGACAAGAGTGAGATATTGGCTGGAGAGGGCACAATAATCTGGCAAACAGGAAGTGCAGAGACATGGCTTAAATAGGACATGTTTGGGAGGAGCAAAGGATTCAAGGTTTAGCAGTAACAGGGCAGGATTGTCAATGGATCACATGATGTCCAGCCTCTCAGGTGGCTCAGCAAGAAGATACATCACCAGACACAGCTCACATGTTCAGAACCGGGTCTTAACAATTAGTCTGTGCATTGATCTTTTCTATAAACGTTCGCTAACTGCCAATAAACTTTTTGATAAAGCTTTTCAATAAACTTTCGCTAACTGCTCTTTTTGATAAACATTTCACTAAACTTGAATACCGGCTTCTAAACGATGATTGGCTTCCTTCCTCTTTAGTTCTTGAAGATTGGAGTGTTACATCTTTAAAGCTTCAGTTTGAAGCTGAGAAAGAATAATTATCAAACATTTATTTGTAACATTTCACAATGACCTGATTAAAAAATACTATTAAAAAATGTTTTTTTTTTACTATTAAACTTAATATAAAAATAAAAATGCAGAACAAATTCATAAATGGAGCTCAACGTCCGTGAAAAGTTTTGAAACGGTTTGATGATTCAGAGATTTACAGATATATGCACCTTTAACCCTTCCCGGAAAAGTCGAGCTTCCCCGTGATCCCTTCTGATTTTTTCACCTTCCTATTGGTCAGTGAAGCCACTCATCAAATTACAGCTCCAATAGGTCAATAGCGTTAATTAAGTTAACTGTGGTTGATGGTTGCGGTGCCCCCCCCCCCATACCCTGCCAGGAAAACACAGTGGAAAAAAAATAATAGAATAGAATAGGATAGTGGGATTACATTTACACTGATTCAGATTGGCGCCACCAATAAATTACAAGTCACTATCAACAAAATGTAAAAAGTATTTTTGGATATTTTTTGGACAGCTTGGCACGGAACAATCCTAACAAACATCACTCCGGCATTGACAGGGTTGCATCTTGACATGTTCAGCTGTCCCCCCCCCCCTCCACTTCGCGTTTATATAATACGTCAGTTAATGTTGAATTTATGCCGCAGCCTGGATCTGCACAGCCGGAGCGACCAAGCCTTGTTTAAATTCTAATAAGCCTAGAGAGTGTCAAGAAGTAGGAACCTTTTTTGACATTTCCAATTCATTATCCACCCGGATTGTGCAACCGGAAGAAACCCGCTGGGCTTTGTCGAAAAAAGCCAAAAAAAAAAACTTGGAAAAACAATCTCCGGCATTATCTATGGAATAAACATTGTGCGATATTTATGGTGGCCAGATACTTAAATAAAATCATATGAAGATTTTCTAAGTGGAATGTTTTGATAATGTCTCAAAAAATATCTATAAGTCAAAAAATAATACATCTGATGGACGCGGACAAACTTGTGTAGTCCTTTGTGTGTCTCATCTGCAGAACTGTGATAAGCCGAGTGCCAGCAGCAATGCCAGGCTTCTTAGAGGAAGAAGGACCCCAATCAAAGTGACGCATTGTCTCTGTGATATGGGTACAGCTCTTTCCTACTGATTGGATTCTTCATCTTCAGGATTATAAGAGATGGGAAATTGCTAAACTTTGTACTCTAAGGTCCCTCATACACAAACATCTAGGTGCAATGCGTACCTCCCGGAGTTTTAGTGCACCCAGGAGGAACAGATGCAGGATCCAGTCCATAGACTTTGACAGTCAGAGGAGCTGGACGATCCACCTATCCTTCCCGGACGCACTAAAAAGCACGTTAGGGGCTCACTGCAGCTAGACGCCCCCCCGTGCTTGTGGCCTAAGTCAGTAGTGGTCAACTTAGCAAATATAGGGGACCCGCTGCACAAACAATTCACAAACCGCGCTACTGTTATTAAGGTGTTGGAAAATAAATAAAAGTGATGTGTGCATCTTAACTATGTGACATTGTCATAGTAAGTATCACGTACCTGGAAGCAGAACCTGAAATGATGAGGAAAGCCTCTCTTACACCTCTGACTTGGGGCCCCTGTAGTGTGAACAGAAGGCGCAGGAGTGCAGAGTGGCACGAATGCCTGTAGGTCCTGAAAGTAGCAAAGTGGGTATCCATCAGTTGGAGCTCCATCAGCAGTCCTCACCACGGACTGCCCCCCCGTCACTCCAGCCTGCACCATACCCACACTCCCTCCCAAGTTCCCGGCTCACTCACCCTCTGCTGCCCCGGGACTGACATGTGGAGGCGGTGTTGGCTTCCCCCCTCAGTCTCCTCCGTGTTTCAGCCTCTGTGTCTCCCCTTCATCAGTCAGGCTTCCCCTGTGTCTCCTTGGCATCATACCAGCCATGCGTCTCTTCCCTCCTCCTCTTAGGCCAATAGGTTGGCTTCTCTTTTCGGCCAATCTGGAAACGGATCTCAGGACCCACTTCCTGTTTGGCCGGGAGGAGAATCAGTGTGACAATAGGGAATTTTCATTCGCTATTGTCACACAACTGAGTGGGCTCAGGGCGCAGTGCTCTGTGCCATGAGCCCATCCTTTTCTGAAGCCTATTAGAGTCTCTGGCTCTTATCATGTGCTTCAAAAAAGAAAAAACCCTCATTGAAATCCATGCATCCGACGCCCTGCATGTAGATTAGGGGGCTGGACACATGGATAGGGGGGCCCCCAATGGACGGGTTGCCACTGGTATCCACGCCAGGTAGGAGAGATTGTCTGTAGTCTTCAATGAAGCAGACGGGCTGGTAGACAGCTGAAGAATGGCAGACTGAAGCAGGCTGGTATTGGCGACAGCGGGCAGGTGAGGCATGCAATGGTAACAGACAGTAGAACAGCAGGCACAGCGGGATGTGTCAGGCAAACAAGGTCATACACTGGCAGGACGGAACAGGTACAGAGGAGCAGGCAATAGCGTGGTCTGGGTACAAGCCGGGTCAGGAGCCAATTGGTGCAATAGAAGTCAATGGAGCAGACAGAAGCGGAGGTCAAGGACAAGCCGGGGTCAGAACAGACGGCGTTCAGAGAGCGGTCAAACAAGTCGGGTCAGCAACTGGATACAGAATAACAGGAACACAGGATGCAGGGAAGGCTGAAAGACAAAGCAGCACTGATCCTGAGCACTGGCTGAGTTTAAATAGCCTGATTGGCGCCAACATCCGTCACAGGTGCACGTTTGCTGTTGCGCACGAGAATATGCGGCGGCTCGTGTGCGCATGTGAGTTTGCGCATGCGCATATGTATCAGCCAGTGCACAATTCCTGCGAGCACAAAATGCAACATGTTTTAGCCTGTGCACAGAAGACCTTTCCTTACAGTAAGTACACTTGCAGAAAAAACAAACCTGTGCTTATGCTAGAAGTAATCAAACAAATAGAAATATCAAATAAAGTCCTCATGAGAAAAATCAAACAAATATAAAGTAACAAGTGAAGTCCACGTGAATCAGTGAGTGCAGAAATCTCCTCATAGTGTCATAAAGGGATCCAACACCATGAGTGAACGGAACTCCTCCAGTAAAAACCTCCACCCCTGAGGGAAGGGGCGCTTACCAGATGACCCTCCATCTCTGGAGAAGTCAAACAAGCAGTGGTCATTGCCATCCAGGGATATTGCAGCCTCAGGTACACTCATATGGGGAATGGTTGCCACTGTTTGTCTCCCGACCAACCACGTTAGATTCCATGGATCGTAGTATATAAGGGAAAGGAAACTCCAATAGTGTAAAATTGCTGCATGATTTATTAAAATGATTAAAGTTGCACATAGATCAAAGTAAAACACGCCAAACTGTACAGTCTTTGCCGGCAAAAGTAATCAACTCACGCTTCCGGGATCTGTATGGACGCGTTGACATCAACACGCAGCACGGCCCTACATTTTTCATCATAAATTACGTGTTCTGGGCACGTCATTTATGACGAAACATGTAGGGCGGTGCTGCATGCTGACGTCATCGCATTGGTGTAAGCCTAGAATAAAAGGGGAAATTTTTTAAAATTAATTGATTACATTTACTAAACTGATGCTAAACAATATCTTCTCCAAAAAGCCTTATCAGCCCCCATCAGTGCAGCCTTTTCAGTGCCCATCAGGGCAGCCTCATCAGTGCCCATCTGCACAGCCTTATCAGCGCTTAGCTCTACCTGTCTCAAAAAAAATATAAACAGTTCATATGGGTAAAGTGTTGCATGACAGCGCAACTGTCATTCAAAGTGTGACAGCTCTGTAAGCTGAAAACTAGCCTGGGCAGGAAGGGGGTAAAAGTGTCCAGTATTAAAGTGGTTAAGTAGTTGGAGAAGATATGAAGGCCCTCTCAGCCAAGTCAAACCATCTGACATTGTGGGAAACACAGTTGGTGACATCAGACCAAAAGACATGGAGGGGGGGGGGTGGCTATGTGTTTCAAGGCGGTAACGCCTCTTTCTCAAGCCTCTTGAGGCTTGAGAAAGATGCATTATCACCTTGAAATGCATAGCCATGTCCGCGTCACATAGGCCTCCATGCCTCTTGGTGTCTGACATCTCCAGCTATGTTGCCCATGCTGTCAGATGGTTCACCTCGGCTGAGAATGCTTTCCACCTCCACCCTTTGACTCCTACTTTGACTACTGCAATATACCAAAGGATGACAGCTTTGTTGCACTTTACAGGTGCTTTTTCTCCTACTCTATGTGGGTGGTGAATTGTTTGTTCTTTTTAATAAAGACTTTTACACTGCACTTAGATTGCGCCCTCTTGTGTCTCTTTATGTAATTACAGATGTTCCTTTTATCTGCTGAGAACACTGCACTTCTGAAGTCGACTGAATTAACCCTTTATGTGTCTATTATGGATGTAATGAACTTTTCAGTTTGGACTTTGTAGTAATAGAGCCTTTGATTATTTTTTCTGCGCTATAACGGATTATTTTTTCTAATTATTTATGTATCTGCCTGTCCGCATAACGTAAATCAGACCCTTTAGCGTTGAATATTAATGCATTATTACTGCAGAATGCATCGAGCCCGTTACAGGCCACTGGTCAAAACAGATTTTCCGCCACAAACGCAGTCAAAGCGGGTAACCAGATTATGTCACATTTTTCGCTCACAGGCAAGGGAAGGTAAATAAAAACTGGGAAAAAAAATGGCTTTTTCTTTTCTACCTGCGGTGATAAAGACTCCGACGCGGTTCGCTCGGCTCCCATTTATCAGGAGGGAAAAGGTGGGGGTAGCGATGATGACAGTAGAGGCATCGTATGTCTTCCATGACAGCGGGGACCCCCTTGGGTTAATACACCCTGCTTCGCATCGTTGTTTACTCTTCATTAAACTAAATGCTTTATGCAAATGAGCCGACATGAAGCCAGACGACCAATCTCGAAAGGCTGTGATTTTATCTGATGAGTTCATTCAACTGAAATCTCTCCTTAATTTCCATAATTACACTGGCCTGTTCTCATAATGCAAACTGATTGCTGCAAAAAAAAAAAAAAACTATCTGATTAAAAACAAAAAAAAAAACAAAATTGTTCCTCGAGGCCCTTAGAGTTTACATTTTACAAATGTTTCCGTAATCTTTCACTACAGATGGCGCCCTATTATCACTCTCGCGTGTTTATTTAAAGCGAAACTCCAGGCAATAAGCTAAATACACTGTTAAAATACATATATGTGTCTTATGATCTGACGAAAAGAAACTGTAATTCCATAGAGTCAGCCTTATGATTCGCACAGTGAGGCGGGAGACACATGGGGGTCTATTTATAAAGCATTCGTTGGACAAATGTCACAAGCATTCGTCCAGGCTGCACGAATGTTCTCCATTATGCTCTCCCTAATACCGCGCCTCCCTATGGTCGTTAGCTCCATCTAGTGGCCAAAATGCGCTATTTTTTTTCTGAAATACCTCCACCAGACAATATCCACTTGCTGACTCTTTTAGTATTTTTTGCTAGAAAATTACTTAGATCCCCCAAACATTATATATGATTATACAGAGAATAAAATGGTAATAGTTGCAATATTTTATAATTTCCTGGTATTGGTTACAATAATTTCATTGTGTGCCAGGAATCGGGGGACGCTGCAAGCATCGTTGTTTCTATCTGATAGATGGGACTTCCTGACCCTTGGATATAAGGATCCTGTTGATGGGCCATTGTTCACCAATAAGTGATGTATGGATTGTAATATTTTCGCTCCATTCGCCAGTTTTTGATGAATGCAGGAGTGTTGGACAGTAGTTCCAGGAACACGTCCCCGTGTATGCTTACCCTCCGGTCCCTACCTGTCATTGATGGTGTTTCTCCCCATTGCCTATTTCTTCATTCACCTACAATATTCATCAATGTTTATCTTGAATACTTGAAATATACATAGATGCTATATATGCTTTACAAGTCCTGAAGAAGCAGTACAGCGAAACATGTCGAGCAACAAGCATTCTTGAATAGCATGGTATTTGTATATATGTGTTCATGTATGGTATAATCTTTTTGTAAATTATGTTTTATTGGGAGAGCAATTGCACGTCCCCAAGAATGTTTTAATATGGAATGAAATAAAGAATACATTTTAGCAGATCATTGCAGTTGTTCTGGCACCATTAAAATCCCTTTTTTTGCTTTTTCCAAATATTTTCATTTGGGATGAAGGTGCCCTTGACCTATGGGTATCTGTGGCATGTTCAAATATTCAATATTATCATGCACCTCATCCCTGAATTGGTATATGTACAATGGGTAGGTAATGGGATTATAGCGGTGCCAAGGTCAAGAAACAGAATCCATCAGAAAAAATGACAAAATGTATTTAATACATAATTAAAACATGATCATTTAATAAAAAGTAGATTACACTTGCCCATAATATACAGTAATCATACTAGTATATTAGGTTGGCACTCGCACTGTGGTGTCTGATCCTGATGTGTTTCGCCATTAAAGCGGAGTTGCGTCCTCAAATTATTATTTTTTTTTTACATTTTCCCCAGTCCTTTTAATTTAAATGTAATGTAAAAAGAATTGCTGTAAAAAATTTTTTTTTACTTACCACAAGTTCCCTGTTGCTAGGTGGTGGCTTGTAATCTGCCACTTCCATGCTTGCGGTGCTCCACATGACTTCCTCTGTCGCCTGTGCTCCTGGGGAATGTGAGCCATCATTTCCCAGGAGTCATTGGGCATCCCTGTGTTAAGTTGATCGCTGTCATACACATTGAGGGTAAGGCTCACAGCCCATCGCTGCATTTTTTTTTTATTATTAAACTCCTGCGTTGAGGCGAAATTACCGCTTTGTGTAGTCCTAGTCTGTGGTGTCACGCTCACGGTTGGATTATATGATCATACTAATGACA
>BLSH010129786.1:1851446-1866177 GCA_018402905.1 Glandirana rugosa | reverse complement strand
TCTTACATGATAGTCCCCATCAAAGTTTCCCCTTACATCAGTGCCCCCCTTACACGTGAGTCCCCATTAGAATCTCTCCTAAATCAGAGCATCCATGAGAGCACCCCACCCTATACATCATTTTCTCCATCAGAGTCCCCCTTACATAAGAGACCCCATCAGAGTCATTTGTACATGATAGTCCCCATCAAAGTTTCCCTTTACATCAGTTCCCCTCCTTACACGTGAGTCCCCATTAGAATCTCTCCTAAATCAGAGCCCCCATGAGAGCACCCCCCCCCCCCATACATCAGTGCCCCCATCAAAGTACCCCTAACATGAGAGTCCCCATCAGAGTCACATTACATCAGGGCCCCCATCAGAGTCTACCAGTAACTGGCACACAGTGTAGTTGGGAGCCTGGAGAGCCCAGGGGCAGGGCTGTAGTAGCAGGTGGAGAAGAAGAAGGTCTGGATGGTGGAAGTGCCATCCTCCTGTAAATCCGGGGGCAAGCATGTGATTGGTTGTCAGGACGCTGGGGGGTCCGAGCAACCAGCCATAGTACAATGACAGTGAAGCAGGGGAAGCCTCCACTGGGGACTGGAGAGGAGTTTAGATGTTGGGAAAAACAGAGACCATGGACTGACCTGAAGACCTTTGTGAGAGGAGTTCTTTGGGACCATCGTTGTACATCCCAAAGAAGTGGATGAAGTCCGTACCTATGGAGACCTCACAGCCCTCTACTGGTCCTGTACAGAGGAATGGGTAACTGGGGTGCCCTTTTCCAAAATCATGGTTGTGGTTTTCCTTAGACATGTGCGGTTTGTTTGGCTCTGAATCAAAATTCTGACAAAATGTTTGTTAATCAGAGATTCGGATGTATCCGAACTTCTGAATTACAATAGTAACGAATTTAAATGAGTCTGAAATAATGAAACAAAATTTTGTTCGAATCGAATTCAAAAACAAATTTTACACTTAAACATATTGTGTACTATTTTTAAGGTTTTTAAGGACCTGGATTCCCTAAAATTTAGGGGGGCAAAGTTGGATAAAAACATTGAGACGGGTATCACCAAACTCTGTGAAAGGAAGGATTTGGTGATCCGCTCAGCGGATAAAGGGGGTGCGATTGTGATCTTGGACAAAACAGATTACCAGAATGAGGTCTCTAGGGTAATTTCAGACCCGGAGACCTATGCCCTACTGGGTGGTGATCCTGTGAATAAATACAAACAGGAATTGAGGACGCTTGTTAAAGAAGGGCTGAGCTTAAATGTGCTTAATAAAAAAGAGGCTCAATTCTTGGTGCCCCTAGCCCCAAGGTTACCAACGTTATACTGTTTGCCCAAGATCCATAAAAGCCTGGAGTCCCCACCTGGTAGGCCCATCATCAGTGGTATTGATTCCATCACGTCACGAGTGGGGAAATATATAGATTTTTTCCTTCAACCACTGGTGATGGGCACACCTTCTTATTTGAGGGACTCCAGGCAGATCATAAATCTACTGGGAAATGTTGAATGGAAATCTGATTATCTATTAATCACAGCGGATGTGACATCCTTATATACGTCCATCACTCATAAACTGGGATTGGAGGCTGTGAGGCATTTTTTGTGGCGGGATCCACAGATACCATGTCTACAGAAGCAATACATTCTGGATCTCCTGGTCTTTGCTATGTCCCACAACTATTTTTGGTGTCAGGGCTCCTTCTACCTCCAAAAGAAGGGGGTAGCCATGGGGGCTAAATTTGCCCCGAGCATGGCTAACCTCTTCATGTCTAAATGGGAGGAGGAGGTAGTCCTGACCAATCAGAGACCTGAGATAGTAATGTGGAGACTATTTATAGATGATATTATTCTCATCTGGAAAGGGGATGAGTCATCAGCGGTTCAATTCCTTGAGTTTTTGAATACAAATGACAGGGGCATAGAACTCACATACGAGATCAGTACTTCTGAGATTCATTTCCTGGATTTGAATATCAAGGCCCAGGAGGGGACGGTCACCACTACCACCTTTTTTAAGAGCACTGACCGTAACAGCTACATCCCTGTAGACTCCTGCCATCATCCAGCCTGGATCTCGGGGGTCCCTAAGGGACAGTTCCTGAGAGTAAGGCGAAATTGTTCAAGAGTTGAGGATTTTCGCAGGGAAGCCCAGATTTTGAAGATGAGATTCCTTGAGAAAGGCTATGAGGAGGAACAGCTGGATCATACTATAGCTGAGGTGGAACAGCGTGATAGGAATTCCTTGATCAGGGAGGATGTGACACAAACTAGGGTTACGAGGGATTGGACCTCAACCTTTATAACCACTTTCTCTAAGCAACATCATCTAATAAAGAGAATTGTGAGGAAACATTGGCCTGTTTTGAAACAGGACAAAGTTTTGGGTCCCACTCTCCCTGATAAACCAGGGATGGTTTTCAGGGGGGTGGGGAGCTTACGGAACAGGGTAGCGCCCAATGTTCCGGATCCTCCTGTTAAACCAACTTTTTTTGGGGAATTGAAGGGTTATTATCCCTGCAGGCGTTGTAGGGCATGTGAATGCAATGCCCTGAAAGGGAGGAAAGTAAATACGTTCTGTTCTTCAGTCACCAATAAAGTTTACACCATTGGGACATGCATCACGTGCCACACTCGGAATGTTGTGTATTTGATAAAGTGCCCCTGTGGGCTGGATTATGTGGGCAGGACCACACGTAGCCTGTCCATTAGATTAGGAGAACACGTTGCCAACATTAAAAAGGGGTTCCCAGGACATAGTGTGTCCAGACATTATGACCAAAAGCATAGAAGGGATCTTAATGGCACCACTTTCATAGGCCTGGAAAAATTCACTCCCCATTGGACGCTAAGAGAAGTATCTCCCAGGCTGAAACGGGCTGGATCTTTAGATTAAAAAGCTATGCGCCATTTGGCCTTAATATCGAATGGGATATAAATTGCTTTATTAACAATGCTTGAATTTTATGTCTCCATATGTATTTTTAAATATGACTTTGTTTTTTGTTTCATGTATTAGTATATGATGGAGTAGCTCTGGTTAGTCCAGCGATGGCTCTTCTCCCAGAAATAATTTTTGGATAATATTAGTGCTTAACTTTACCAATTTTGTGTCTATAGAGATTGAAGAAGTGTATTCTTTTTTTCGGACACTAGGGGTCCTCACCATAGGACTTCCATACTGCTTCTTAGTTTGTCCTGAGTCTGCCATGGGATTGGTGGACGATACTAGGTAACCAGGAAGCAGTTGCTTATTCCATTCACAATGGGTCCTGATCAATGGGACGGATTATGCAAATGTTTGAAGCAGGATAGGCCATCGCTGCACTGACGAGGAATATAAATTAGCGTGGTGTGTACGGATGGGCGTGTCCCTGATGACGTCAGTTGTGACGAAACTAGTTGGATACACGCCCATCCGTTCACCACGCAACTGCGCATGCGCGGCCAGCTGCGGCCATCACTGTCTCTGGCGCTTTTACATATGCCAATTTTTACCTGAGGAAATGTGAGTGTATCTTATTTTTATCATTAAACTGGAATGGTTTTACGGTATCACACGATGTGAGGCTTTTATTTGTTTCATGGGACGGTGATTACATTAACCATTGCTGACTGAGATGCGGACTGAGACCACAAGCTGACACAGGGATTACTGGCTGGAGAGCAGAGATTCTTTTGGACAGCTGGGAAGGATCTGTGGAAAGACCCAATTTGTTAATAAACGTGACATGACCGCTCTTTATTGGGGGTCGCACACCTTGTGGTAAGGGCATAGAGTGGATGGTGAAGTGTGTCACAGGAGTGCTTCTATTTCCCTGCACGGAAGTTGGGACTCTATCTACCTCTGATTCTTTCCATATGAACTGCTCTTTCCATATGAACTGTGATTGACACTCTCCAGTGTTGTTTATTCATTTTGGAGTTGTTTTATGCCTTTTTGGAACATGGATTTCATTTAAGCACTGTACTCTTTGGTATTTTAATATTGTGTACTATTGCTGGTTTCCTTCAAAGACTAAGTGTATTAGTGTTTTCTTCTGAAATTCCAATTTTAAAAAGAAGAGAATAGAAAAAAATTGAATAGGATAGAATATGAAAGAATAGAAAATAAAGGAATAGAATAGAAAAAATAGAACAGATTTGAATAGAATAGAATACAATAGAATATAGCCGTCCTCTGAAACTCGAATTTAGAAAAGAGTAGAATAAAACAGAACAGAATATAATATAAAATAAAAGAATACAATAAAATAAAATATTATAAAATATAAAGGAGTAACATAAAAAAGAATAGAATATAAAAAAATGCATTGAATAGAATAGAAAGAATATAACCGTCTTCTGAAATTTGAATTTTCGAATAGAACCAGCTATTCTTCACAATGAATTTGGATCAATTTAATATTTTCAATTCAAATTTGATTCAAACACTTCGATTCCATTGGAAAAATTTGAATCAAATATGAAAGAATAGAATAGAAAATAAAGGAATAGAATAGAATGGAAAATAAAGAAATAGAATAGAATGGAAAATAAAGGAATAGCATAGAAAAAAAACAGAATAGATTTGAATAAAAAAGAATAATTAAGAAAATAATAGAATAAAACAGAATAGAATATAATATAAAGTAAAAGAATAGAATAGAATAAAATAGAATAGAACATAAAGGAGGAAAACAGAAAAGAATAGAATAGAAAATAAAACCATAGAATAGAATAGAAGATAACTGTTTACCGAAACAGAACCAGCTATTCTTCACAATGAATTTGGATCAATTCAATATTTTCAAATTTGATTAAAATTGGAAAAATTTTAATCCAGTCGAAAACGAAAAAAACGAAGCAAAATGAGTAACTTAACCACTTGCTGACCGTCAGGGAGCGGGTGCGGCGCACTCGATCGCCGTCGGCTGCCCGCGATGCCCCCCCCGGAGTGAAAGAACAGAGGTCTGTGTAAGTAAACACGGATCTCCATTCTGTGAGAGGGGGAAGGGCCTTCCTCTATATGGAAGCTGTGATCACTTCCCTTCCCCTGCTATGGCAGCCCACATACAGTTAGAACACGCCCAGGGAACACAGTTAACCCTTAGAGCGCCCCCTGCAGGTTAACCCCTTCACTGCCATTGGCATTTACACAGTAATCAGTGCATTTTTATAGCACTGATCGCTGTATAAATGCCAATGGTCCCAAAAAAGTGTCAAAATGGTCCGACATGTCCGCTGAAATATCGCAGTACCGCTAAAAATCGCAGGTCGCCGCCATTACTAGTAAAAAATAAAAAAAAATAAAAACCCCAGAAATGAATTCTCATCATCCGTAAACGCGGCCACTTTTGCGCAAATCAATCAATAAACGCCGATTGCGATTTTTTTTATCACAATTATGAGGAAGAATATAAATCGGCCAAAACCGATGAAAAAAATGTTTTTTTGTATTTATTCTTTGGATTTGCATTTTAGCAAAAAGTAAAAAATTTGTTTTTTTTTTTTGCAAATTTGTCGCTCTTCTTTTGTTTATAGCGGCAATCAGAAATGACGCAGCGATGATCAAATACCACCAAAAGAAAGCTCTATTTGTGGGAAAAAAAGACGCAAATTTTGTTTGGGCACGACCGCGCAATTGTCAGTTAAAGCGACGCAGCGCCGAATCGCAAAAAGTGCTCTGGTCCTAAAGTGTGAAATCCTTCCGGGGCTGAAGTGGTTAATGAATCGATCCGAAATGAAAGGATTTTTTTCGTTCTGCACGTCTGGTTTCCCTTTTCAGGCCATGGGCCTCACCCCGTGCGCCCCTCAGAAGGGGGATCCACTATATTGTGGTCTGCCCACTTTTTCCAATAGCACAATATTCCCCGTCTCTGCTGTTCCTCCTGCACCCCGCATGGGTAAAACCCAACCAGGGCATTAACCTCTTCTTACAAACTTTATTTATAACCATTTAGCAGACATAAGGCACCGATGGGCATTTTCCACTCCCTCACGGAGGAGTAAGGGAGAAGACGATGGTTATTTGAAAGTCTTCGGAGGGTTTGTTTCCAGCTGCAGTCATTTGACATCCATCAGGAAGATGGAAGCTGCTCCTGTGCCAGCATATCAAGGACCGTGCGTCCCAGGGGCGTCCGCGGGGTCAGGACAGGGCACCCTTCAACAATTCCATTTCATTCTCTTTCTTTGCAGCCAGCAACAAGGCTGGAGGCGTAAAACCGAGAGACAAACTGGGACGTGATTTCCGAATAAATTATCAACGATCTCCAACCAGAGGCCACCATGAAACGTAAGATGCCCAAAGCATCATCGGATATCTTCATGCTTTTGCCAAGGGGTGGCTGGTTGCAGTGGTCCACCTGCCACTCTGCCCTCAGTCACACACTTCCTTTCATGCGGAGTCATGGAAAAGGCCGGTACTTTGTTTTTGTTTATTTTTTTTAGGGGGACAGAACTTGGATGGGGTAGGGATGACTGTGGAATGCCCAGTAGATAAAGAACATGGGACCTTCTATATTCACCTACACTCCTTCACCTCTCTCCTGCACAAAGCTTACTTCTTCTCGGAGAGGTCTGAAAGGATATTTATCAGACCTCCATTGCATCTTCCTCCACCCTAGCTAGCATACAGTGAGGCCTGCATTCATAATGGCAGGATCTCCGGACCGCCCATTACATGCAAGGGCCACGGGCCCTCAAAGTGTAGCTGAATACAACTGTGCTAGCAGGGTTTGAAGGACTACTGCTCCCAGCCCATCCACTTCCAGGCCACCTCAGCCCTCCAGGCTGCTCTGCCCTACTCCACTGTCCGGTGACACCATTTTCTTGACTGGGTCCTCTGACCTCCGCCGACTGTCCACTGTATCCTCCCAGCCTGCTCCAGTCCAGTTTCTCCAGCTCCCAGGGTATGGCACTCATCCTTTAACCACTTGCCGACCGCCAACCACAGTTTGACGGCGGCAAGGAGGCTTGTTATCGCAAACCGCCGTCATATGGCGGCTGCGAGATCCCGCACTGTGTTCCGGGGGGGGCCGGGGAGTGGGTAGGGTGGACCCGATCTCCACCAGGTACCTGCGATGTCCCCCCCCTCCCGCAGTAAAAGAAGTATGTAAACACGGATCTCCTCCGTTCTCTCTATATGGAAGCCGTGATCACTCCCCTCCCCCTGCCAGCCCAGCCCCCATTCAGTTAGAACACACTGAGGGAACACAGTTAACCCTTAGAGCGCCCCCTCCAGGTTAACCCCTTCACTGCCACGGGCATTTACACAGTAATCAATGCATTTTCATAGCACTGATCGCTGTATAAATGCCAATGGTCCCAAAAAAGTGTCAAAATGGTCTGACATGTCCGACGCAATATCGTAGTACCGCTAAAAATCGCAGATCGCCGCCATTACTAGTGAAAAATAAAAACCCCAGAAATTAATTCTCATCACACGGCAACTTTTGCGCAAACCAATCAATAAACACCGATTGCGATTTTTTTTTACCAAAAATATGAGGAAGAATACAAATCGGCCAAAACCGATGAATAAATTAGTTTTTTTTATATTTTTTTTGGATTTGTATTTTAGCAAAAAGTAAGAAATTTGTTTTTTTTTTGCAAAATTGTCGCTCTTCTTTTGTTTATAGTGGCGATCAGAAATGATGCAAAGGGGATCAAATGCCACCAAAAGAATGCTCTATTTGTGGGAAAAAAAGGACGCCAATTTTGATTGGGTACAATGCCGCACAACCGCGCAATTGTCAGTTAAAGTGACACAGTGCAATCGCAAAAAGTGCTCTGGTCCTAAAGAGGGAAATCCTTTCGGGGCTGAAGTGGTTAAAGAGTCTTTTCCTGTAGCCTCTCTGTTGCTCTCCTGCTCCCTTGTGCTGCTCCAGAGTCTCTCTCTCTCCTCCTGGCATCACCCGCGCTCCCAGGCCTCAAGCTCACCCCCCCCCCCCAGACTGGGGGTTCCCAAGTGAGACCTCTGCAACCTCTGCTACATCTCCACTCTTCCACCCGACACTCTGCTCCCAGACTTGGCTGACCCTGGATATTTAAGGAGGCCTGCCCCCTGCCAATCCAGATTGGGGATTGGTCAGGGCTCCTTAGAACACCCCAGATGGCTACACCTCCCCTCCCACCTCTCCTTCCAGAAAACACCAGAGGCTTCTCGAAAGAAGTGGGAGGTCCCCAGTCCTCCCTGAGCCACTCCCAGCCCAGAACCAAAACAATCAGGCCTGCACAATAGTCAGGCCTGAATAAATGTGCCTCTCCTAGCAAAAATCTACCTTTACAGCACCTATCACTATGGGGGCACTATGGCGTAACTGCAAAATAACGTACTGATTTATGGGCATTGCCAAGTCACAGATATGCTCCTCAGCTTCCCTCCCAAAGCAGTTTGGAGGGGCCCCATCTGATGAGGTTGAGATAGTGGGCAAGAGATCTGCAGACAGGTGAGAGTTCTTCCACTGTCAGAACCGGCACATGGGCAGCTGGGAGACTTCTTATAATACTCAGCTTCTATGGAAGACCCAGTTACTTTGGGGAGCCTCTTCTTGAGTGTTACCTGAGTACTGGAATTCCAGGGGATGGCTCCCCTATGTCCTCAGGCCTGGGATCTCTCCAGCCGCTCACCTGTATTACCAAAGCTATTGTTCTGTTTCAAATGCCACTTTGACATGCTTGTAAAGACCCAGCCTGTCTGTACAGTATAGCCCCGTGCTGACTTAGCACCATCCACAGGCAAGTTAACACCTTCAATAAAATAAAAGTTGAATCCAACACAATTCTACTTCAGATAATTGCAGTTCCAGCCTCTTGTTGTATGAGAACACAATGACTTTTTGAAAAGAACTAACACTGTCTCAGAAAATATGGAAGAAACAGGGCTGACCTAGCAAGGAACAAAATACCTTGTACTAAAAAGGAGGGGAAGACAGAGGAATATACCATATCATATAAATAAACAAGTTGTAGTGGCCCAAAACCACTTTTTTTTGTAGCACCCTCTTAGGTAGGTGCTAAAGAGAGAGCATGGTGTTGGGTTTCCCTGCTTACCAGGGAGGCTATTAGGTAAATTTAGATGTTCTCTGCCTACCAGGGAGCAGTGATCCATTGATAGGGTCTGCTAATGGTGCTCAAGTGCTGCTCATGTTGTCTGCCTGTTTCGCATGTTTAGGATGAGGCATATTGAACAGTGAGAGGAAACCTGACAAATGGGACCATAGGTGTAGTTACAGCCCTGGCCATTGCCAGAAGCAGGTGCCTCCAGGCATGCTGGGTGGCTATATATATGCCTAGTGCACATGTACTCGGGTACCCGGAGGGAGGGGGGCTGCTGCCCCTTCCCTGTGAAGGCTGCCATGCGGCCTCAGGTGGTCGACCTGAGGGCCAGAACCGAGGAAGCTTCAACCCAGATGTCCTGTAGAGCTGACTAGGAGGGAGATGCGTCTAGGAGGATCCGTTTCTGGCTACAGTGAGTACAGATCTGCGTCTAGGGGCCTTTTCTGTGAGGGCCATCCCTTCAGACAAGAGAGGTCAGTGGGCAGGTGTCAGAGCAAGGAAGGGGCTTATCTTCCCACACAGCTATAGTGTGGTCTAGCAGCGAATCTGCTATCCAGATCAACTTAATGGGGTCAAGTGAGAGTTGTCCTCATCTGTGCATAGTTCAAGTTGGAGTATCCCACTAATCCATTCTCCTATTCAAGTTCCACCAATAAACACCAAAAAAAACCCATCTACCCTAGACTGATCATTGGATAAGGAGCGGAAGAGTGTGCGGGTGATAGTGTAAATATACCCAAGTGTCTGACTGCAGGATAATCAGAGGGAGGCCCAGGAGAGGCCATACTCAGCAACCCCTATGGGGGCAGGGCTATATTTTTATCAATAGATTTTAATTTTAAGTAACTGACAGATAAGCAGATCGTCATGGGTCAGGCTCGGAGACCAGTAGCTATAGCAGTAGAGAGGATCCCACCTACCAGCAGGATGAGTACGCAAGCAGGTCACCCTGGCGGATGACGCAGGCTCACCTGAGGTGTGGGGTTTTAGCACTAACTGGTATTCACCAGAACTCCTGATGGTGGGGATGGGTTTTGCTGCATGTTAGTACCAGGTAGCGGCCCTCAGAATTGCCCCATCAGGAGGTGAGCAAGCCGGGGTCCAGTAGCAGACATAGCAGGTAGGGATCAAGCAGAAGCGTAGTCAGTAAACAAGCCAAAGGTCAATAGCGAGTGGTTGCAGGTTAAGATCAAGCAGAAGTGTAGTAGAAGAACAAGCCAAAGGTCAGTAATGAGAGGTAGTGAAGATACAAATGGCAGCAGGAGAGACCAGAGTGAGATATTGGCTGGAGAAAGCACAATAATCTGGCAAACAGTAAGTGCAAAGGCAAGGCTAAAATAGTAAGTTCATAGGAGGAGCAAAGAGTTCAAGGTTTATGAGGAACGAGCTTCAAGGCAAGATTATTCAAAGAATTGGCCAGGGAGCTGTCCAGCATCTCAGGTGACTCGGCAAGAAGAAGAGGCACCACCAAACACAGCAGCGTTTGAGGTTCAGATCCAGGTCCTGACAATACATGGTGGTGGAGGAGGATAGTTGCCCTGGACCTCACTGCGGTGAACACTTTGAGATTAATCATAACTCTTTGTGTCCTGAACAGTTTTTTTTTTTTTTTACCAATAGATTTTAATTGAAATTTAAAGTAACTGACATATAAGCCGGTATATGAATATGAACTATGAACCACCAACACTGCTCAAGAAGTTGTACAATAAATAGACGATATAAGGCAGAAGAGGCATCAGGAATAGTACACAGACAAAGTGTTCATATAGTAAGGAGCATACCTGATGTACAGACTGAAGCAAGGATCCCTAAGGCATGCTCTAAGCCTGCTCAACGTTGAGACTGAGGTCAGTATATAGCCGCAGGAAATGTGGCCTACAGGATGACATTGTGCACAAAGAGAAGGAGAGCTGCGGAGAAGAAGAAAGAAAGAAAACTGTTATAATAAAATATAAGTTCTCAGCTTGACTCTCTGTTGTTATAGGTCAAGGGAATTGAACGATAACAGGTCTGGACAGTAAAATTTTATTCTAGCAGAAGACCAAATCTCATGTTTGTGAGTCACATATATAGACAAAAAAAGACCCCCATTACACCAGATATCCCCATCACAATGTCCCCTTACATCAGATGCCCTCTTTAGAGTGCCCCTGTCAGGACCAAAATCTGAACCCACAACCTCTGCTGCATCTGGCATTAGCTCTTCTTGCTGAGCCACAGCTCCCTGTCTGATTCCTTGGATAATCTTGTGCCTTGCTTCTGGTGAACCTTGAACTCTTTGCCACTCCCATGAGCTTCCTATTGAAGCCATGCCTCTGCACTTCCTGTTTGCTAGATTATTGTGCTTTCTCCAGCCAATATTTTGCTCCTTTGCATACTTGCAGCTATTCTTATCTCCACTATGCCTCGTTACCGACATTTGGTTTGTTCCTTGACTACGCTTTCGCTTGTTCCCAACCTGCGACCACTTGTTACTGATCTTTGGCTTGTTGCTTGACTACACTTCCACTTGACCCCTACCTGCAACCACTTGTTACCAGTATTTGGCTTGTGTACTGACTATGCTTCTACTTGATCCCAACCTGCAACCACTTGTTACTGATCTTTGGCTTGTTCCTTAACTACACTTCCGCTTGATCCCAACCTGCAACCACTTGTTACCGATCTTTGGCTTGTGTATTGACTATGCTTCTTCTTGATCCCAACCTGCTATATCTGCTCCGGGACCCCAGCTCGCTCAACTCCTGGTGGTACACAGCAAAACCCATCTCCATCATCAGGAGCTCTGGTGAATACCAGTTAGTGCTTAGACCCCGCATCTCGGGTGAGCCTGTGTCATCTGCCAGGGTAACCTGATTGTGAACTTATCCAACTGGTCAGTGGGAGCCTGGTCCCTGATCCTGACCCTTGACCGTGACAGCCCCTTTACATCAGGTAAAGTTTAATGAAAATGGAAAAGACTAATCTACTCACAAACATAGATGAGTTTTCATCTTTTAACATACAACAGAAGACACTCCAATCAAGGCCGCTGCCTGTGGCCCCAGATGGGCACAGATGACATCCAAACAAATAGAGCTGACACATTATTGAGGGTGACCCCACTTCCTCAGAGCTTCCAAAGAAAGCTGATGTTTAGGGGCCTGGCAGGGTCCCTTCCTCAAGGTGACCACAGAGGCAATCTGAGCTTTGGCCATACAACAAACTGTACGATGAGCTATGGCAAGTGTGCATGCACCCAGAAGCATTACTTCCTTCTTTCTTTTTCTCTTTCTTTATCTCTAGAGAGTGTAGTGGGCTTGTAGGTCTGTCTATGCCAGCCTAGTTTGATTTCCAGGCTGTGGGCTCACAGTCTGTACCGGCTCAGGGTCTATCTGTCTTTGGGGTTTTGTAGCCCCTCCAGGTATGGGGCCAGTTGGTAGTCCCTCTGCAGTGACTGGTAAACAGTTTATTGGAGTTTGTTATTTCATTTCCCCATTCTCCAACATATTTTTCATTGGAATCATTCATTATGTTTTTATTTGAGATTTTGTCAGGCGGAAGTGTTGGGAGTTTGGGATAGACAAGGAGCTGAAGCGTTGTTGCAGGCTGCATGGCTTGGACTGGTCCTTATGGGTCAGTAAGGCTTTGTGGTGGTATGAGTAAGGACTGCTGTTATGTAGGTGGTCCCATTAGGACAGCGCCCTCTTCTGTACTGCGAGAAGTAAGGGAAATCTTCCCAGCTCAGACCAACAAGCACTGTTGGAGAACTCCGATGGACTTGAAGGAGGTGCTTGCAGAATACCAGATGAAATATTTCTGCTGGACTGGAGTCCCATTTGGATTGGTCTAGGTAGGTGACAGGACCCCAAACTTCACTGCCATAAAAAAGGATTTGGGCGATGACGCTATCAAATATTGTAAGCCAGACTCTCACTGGTGGTTTAGGTGGTACAGTTGTCTCCTTATGGCATTGAAGGCTCAGCATGCCTTGTCTTTTAGTGCCTCTATGGCTGGTGTGGAGTCTGAATTGTTACTTTCTAGGCCAAGCTATGTGTAGTTGTTACTTTCATCAGAGTGCAGTTGTTTAATGTAATGGAAGGGCTCTTTGTTTGCTTTGTGTTCTTCTTTAGGAAGACCATGATTTTTTTTTGGAGTTGATAGGTAGTGCCCATGTGGCACTGTATTTCTCCAGCACTTCCAGGTTGTCTTGTAGGCCTTTCTCTGTTGGTGACAGAAGAAGGAGGTCATCCGCATACAGCAGGAACTTCACCTCGGTGTCATGGAGAGTCGGTCACTATCTTTCTCTCTCCCTCTCCCCTTCGTTCCCTCTCTCTTTCTCATTATCTTCCTCTTTCTTTCTCTCTTTCTCTCTCTCTTTCTTTTTCTCTCTCTCTTTCTTAGGGGTGGCCCATCCATTGTGGGCGTACGGGCACCGCCCCCCCATCCATGCCATGGCCCCCCCATCCATGTGCCCGGCCCCTTTCAGGACGCTGGGCGCATGAATTCCTATGGCGGGGGTGTGTTTTTTGAAGCACTGATTACAGCTAGAAGTTCTAATAGGCTTCAAAATAGGGTGGGCTCGGGGCGCAGAGCATTGCGTCCAGAGCCCCCCCAGTTGTGTTGCAACAGCAAATGAATATTCACTGTTGCAACACTGATCCTCTTCCCGGCCAATCTGGAAGCGGGTCTGAGAGCTGAAAGTGCAGGCGACCCTATTGGACGCCCAGGAAGGAGGAGAGAGGAGACTCACGGCGTCTCCCTGAGAGGAAACAGGAGCCGCTGCCTGGGGCACAGCTTGCCGCCCATCACCCATTGCCTGACCCGTCACTAAGATGGGGTAAGTGCTGGGCAGACAGTGGGCGGGGGGGAGGGGGTTCTGGAAAAGTCCATGCTCGCTGGCCTGGGGGGTGCTGGATGAGTTTGTGTCGCTGGCCCCGGGTTTGGTTGATTGCAGCCCCCCCCCCAAAAAAAAGCCGCCACTGCACTTTCTTTTTCCCTTCTCTCTTTCTCTCTTTTTCTTTTCCTCTTCTCCCCCCCCCCCTTTCTTTCTCTCCCTCTCACTTTCTTTTTCTCTCTCTCTTTCTTAGGGGTAACCCATCCATTGTGGGCGTACGGGCACCGCCCCCCATCCATGCCACGGCCCCCCCCCATCCATGTGCCCGGCCCCTTTCAGGACGCTGGGCGCATGAATTCCTATGGCGGCGGGGGTGTGTTTTTTGAAGCACTGATTACAGACAGAAGTTCTAATAGGCTTCAAAATAGTGTGGGCTCGGGGCGCAGAGCATTGTGTCCGGAGCCCCCCCAGTTGTGTTGCAACAGCAAATGAATATTCACTGTTGCAACACTGATCCTCTTCCCGGCCAATCTGGAAGCGGGTCTGAGAGCTGAAAGTGCAGGCGATCCTATTGGACGCCCAGGAAGGAGGAGAGAAGAGACTCACGGCGTCTCCCTGAGAGGAAACAGGAGCCGCTGCCTGGGGCACAGCTTGCCGCCCATCACCCATTGCCTGACCCGTCACTAAGATGGGGTAAGTGCTGGGCAGGTGACAGACGGGTCGTGAATGGGGTAGAATCACTGCCCAGTCCGTTACCCACTACCCGCCGTTCGACACGGGGTCCGTCGCCGAGGACAAAGGAGAGTCCCTCTGCGGCACTCAGAGAAGAGAGGAGGAAGGACCCGCAGGTTATCCTAGCGGACGTGAAAGTCGAGAGTCT
>BLSH010129786.1:1775729-1807645 GCA_018402905.1 Glandirana rugosa | reverse complement strand
AACTGGGAATGCAGGCTGGAAATTGTCAATACTAAGGTGGTCAGCTGGAAGAGATGGAAGTTATCTCTGAGGGAAAGGGTTGATCTGATTAAGACTTACCTGATTCCGATTTTCTTGTATGTCAGCTTTGTCTGCATCTTGCCAGTGTCTCTCCATGCTAGGATCTATAGTGTGTTCTTCCAGATGCTGTGGGGGAACAGACTCAACCCCATCAAGAGGAATGTCACCTATCTATCCAGGAGGGAGGGTGGCTTAGGTATGGTCAACCCAGTTCTTTTCTTTTCACTGCTATTTCTTAAGTTCAACATTGGTAATATGCTTGCAGCAGAACCTCCTGGATGGGCAGGCATGTTTAGATCTTGGTTTAGGCCTTTTCTACGACTTTGGGAAGAAGGTGGCCAAGTGAAGAATCGCAGGGGTCTTCGTGGTCAGCTACCAGCCTATGTCGCTCCATGCCTGAAGTTACTGCGGCAGTGGCGATTGTCGGCTGAAGATCTCAGATCGGTTCAGAGGAAAGTCCTTATGAGCCGAGTCTTGAGTGAAGTCTTTCATGACCCACTGGCCTTAAGGGATTGCCCAGGCCCAATTTTGAGGGCAGGGTTAAGGCTGATTAATTTGGATAGAGTCCCCCTTAAATTTAGGGATCTGGCCTGGTTATGTTTCCACAGGAGGCTCTATGTTCGGCGCAATTTGAAATTCCGCAGTGAGATGGATCGTAGCTGTCCCCGGGAGGAGTGTGCAGGTGAGGAGGAGACTATGGACCATTTTCTGCTTCATTGCTCTTTGAACATAGAAGTCTACAAACAGGTGGGGAGGGCCCTCGGTGTTCCTTTCCTCTCCAGGCTGAGTTATGCTGAGTGGGTGTATGGGGCATTCAATACTGCTGGGGTTTTTTGTTCGGATACACTTTTTTTAGTTAGTCTAGTAGTCCGTTATTTCACCTGGAACGCACGGTGTCAGGTCACCACTCGGCATAAAATCCTTCCTGTTCAGGTGGTGGTGAGGGACATTTTGCATGAGGTGGGGAAGATTCGGGTGCTTGAGAGAGACAAGCGGAGTCAGGGGGCTTGGTTGAAGGCGTGGAGGGGTTTCCAGCCTCCCTGACTGTCAGGAGTCTCTTTCCCGGGTGTGGCTTTCTGTCTCTTATCACCCCAGATTTTATTTATGAGTAATTTTTGATAAATGGCTGCATACATAGGTGATGGGTTGTGCTTCTTAGGCCCTCTCTGCTGCTTTATGTAAATAGTTTTCTAAGATTTTTTGGTAATGAACTTTGTATATATTGTATAAATTCTGATTGATTTCTGTTGATGTAATATATGGTTTTGTTTTTTACTTTTGTATAAAATGGTTGCTTGATTCTTTTTAATAAAAGATCAATAGTGCCCCATCATTGGTGTCAGTGGGAGGAATAGTGCCCCATCATTGGTATCAGTGGGAGGAATAGTGCCCCAGCATTGGTGTCAGTGGGAGGAATAGTGTCCCATCATTGGTGTCAGTGGAAGGAATAGTGCCCCATCATTGGTATCAGTGGAAGGAATAGTGCCCCATCATTGATATCAGTGGGAGGAATAGTGCCCCATCATTGGTGTCAGTGGAAGGAATAGTGCCCCATCATTGGTATCAGTGGGAGGAATAGCGCACCATCATTGGGGTCAATGGGAGGAATAGGGCCCCATCATTGGTGTCAGTGGAAGGAATAGTGCCCCATCATTGGTGTCAATGGGAGGAATAGTGCCCCATCATTGGTATCAGTGGGAGGAAGAGTGCCCCATCATTGGTGTCAGTTGGAGGAATAGTGCCCCATCATTGGTGTCAGTGGGAGGAATAGTGCTCCATCATTGGTATCAGTGGGAGGAATAGTGCCCCATCAATGGTGTCAGTGGGAGGAATAGTGTCCCATCATTGATATCAGTGGGAGGAATAGTACCCCGTCATTGGTGTCAGTGGGAGGAATAGTGCTCCATCATTGGTATCAGTGGGAGGATTGTCAAAAGTATTGGGACACCTGCCGTTATACACACATTAACTTTAATGGCATCCCAGTCTTAGTCCGTAGGGTTCAATATTGAGTTGCACCCTTTGCAGTTATAACAGCTTCAACTCTTCTGGGAAGCCGTCCACAAGGTTTAGGAGTGTCTATGGGAATGTTTGACCATTCTTCCAGAAGTGCATTCCTGAGGTCAGGCACTGATGTTGGATGAGAAGGCCTGGCTCGCAGTTTCCACTCTAATTCATCCCAAAGGTGTTCTATCGGGATGAGGTCAGGACTCTGTGCAGGCCAGTCAAGTTCTTCCACCTCAAACTCGCTCATCCATGTCTTTATAGACCGTGCTTTGTGCATTGGTCCAAATCATTTGGTGGAGGGGTGTTTATGGTGTGGGGTTGTTTTTCAGGGGTTGGGTTTGGCCCCATAGTTCCAGTGAAGGGAACTCTTAAGGCATCAGCATACCAAGACATTTTGGACAATTTCATGCTCCCTACTTTGTGGGAACAGTTTGGGGATGGCCCCTTCCTGTTCCAACATGACTGCACACCAGTGGACAAAGCAAGGTCCAAAAAGACATGGATGAGTGAGTTTGGGGTGGAGGAACTTGACTGGCCTGCACAGAGTCCTTTCCGCAGCCCAACAGATCATCTTTGGGATGAATTAAAGCGGAGACTGCGAGCCAGACCTTCTCATCCAACATCAGTGCCTGACCTCACAAATGCGCTTCTGGAAGAATGGTCAAACATTCCCATAGACACTCCTAAACCTTGTGGACAGCCTTCCCAGAAGAGTTGAAGCTGTTATAGCTGCAAAGGGTGGGCCAACTCAATATTAAACCCTACGGACTAAGACTGGGATGCCATTAAAGTTCATGTGCGTGTAAAGGCTGGCGTCCCAATACTTTTGGCAATATAATGTATATTAGGGGAAATATGGCAATTTTCGTTGTACATGTGCGGATGTTTGTCACATCCCCTCAGTGAAGTTTTATACATAGACTCTGTAGTGTTTACCAAAAATATAGATAGAAGAAAGATTTCAAATGTGCTCCCAGATGGACTGACCCAAAACAAAACCAATTAAAATCATCAATATTTATTGTTACACAAAATGTAAAACAATAAATTGATTTTTACAGAAAATGTGAGTATAAAACCAATGCTGAATATAGAGAGAACTTATATCCATTGCTCACATGCATCCACAAGGGTCAACGCGTTTTGCCGTTACCCCACTTCTTCAGGACTGGAACATATACAATGACAATTATCACCTAGTAGACCTAGCCACCCTGCCAGGACAGTACGCCTGGGGATTGGCCAGATTCCCTCAAGTAAGCAGATCAACCTGGGCTCTGCCCACTAACTTCTAGAAGTTTCTCCAAATTTCCATATCCAGGGGAAGGCACCAGAGACCTCTCTCTCTTTCTCATGTGCATGTAAAGGCAGACGTCCCAATACTTTTGACAATATAGGGTATATATGAGTGAAGGCAAATGAGTTTACCATCATCTGAGCAAAATGTGATAGAACCCTGAAAGGGAAAAGTGATTTTGACCTGACGGCTGAGCAGGTCCATGTGTAAGCCGAGAGCAATATATCAAAGATGGGGGGGGTCCTCTTGTGTATGCAGTGGAATTTGCATGCGTTGGAAGTAAAAGGTGGATATATAAAGTACGTGGGGGATTAATCTGGCGAAGAAGGAGCTGTAGCAATGGAAATAATTTACAGAGACTTTTTATTAATGTTTATTTTAAATTTAGTATTTACATTATTGTTTCAACTTGTATGTCACAATTATGTGTTTGCCCAAGTATTTTTTATTAATCCAGGTAATAAATTACGCAGGTGCTATGCACACCATCATCATACCCCCGCACGGGCTGCTGAATGTAGTTGTTCACCCATCACCCTGCCCAGCCTGGCATCTACCTCTCAGTCACTCAGAGACATAGAACATTTCCACAAACGTTGTTTTTTTGTTGTTTTATTGAGGGGATTGAACTTGGGTGGGGTAAGGGGAATATGGGATGGCCAGAAGAATTGGTAGAACATTGCTTAGGACCTCTATATACACTCTAGAGCAGCCTTTCTCAACCTTTTCAACACCGAGGAACCCTTGAAATTATTCCCCGGTCTCGGGGAACCCCTGCTAAAGATTTAAAATCTACAACTCATGATACATTAGTGTGATGGTCAATGGGAAGAATGCTCCTTACACTTGTGGTCATTGGGAAGAATTACCCCCTTACAGATAGCTAAAAAGATCAATGGTGTCATTGGGAATTTATCTGAGAGGTAGAAATTGCTCATTGCTCAAGGAACCCCTAGCAACCTCTGGAGGAACCCTAGGGATCCACGGAACCCTGGTTGAGTAACCCTGGTCTAGTGTACTGTATGCACTGCAGTCTTTACTCCAGCACAACTCTTTCTTCAGACTGTTTCTCCTCAACTCCTCCAGCACTACTCTTGCTGCAGATCATTACTCCTCAGCAGGGGCGTTGCTAGGGGGTGGCTATTGGGGCTATAGCCCCGAGTCTGGGGCACATAGCCCCGAGTCTCTTACCGGGTGGGTGCAGTTCTACAATTAGCAGGTATGTCCCAGTCTGGAATGCAAGAGGCAGGGGCACACTGAGCCGCTGTAGCGCTGGCTCTACCCTCACCTACACCTGACTCTACTCCTGGTCACTGGTTGCTAGAGGTGCCTAGTGTCTAGCAACCAGGGACGTCACAGCCACGACTCCTTTCCTGCCCAGCATTCAAAGCGGAGAATCTCTGGGGACCCTAATGTAAGTGGGGGGCTCTCTGGGGACCCTGATGTAAGAGGGATCCGCACTCAGATATGTAACAATATTTATATTTATACATATATATGTACTCAAGCATATGACTTTCTTTACTTCGCTGCTATCTTTTGGAGACCTAGCAACGCCCCTGCTCCTCAGTTCCTCCAGCACTTCTCTTGCTTGAGCGCCCAGGACCAGCTAGCACATAATTGGTCAGGCCTGACTCTAACTTAGCCAGGCCTCAGTGGATCGCCCTTTGCAGGCAGAGTCCACGGGTAAAGGGTCCATAGTGTAAAGAAAATTCAAGTGTCCTACTGATCCCAATCAGCCCTCCTGACCGCAGCTGCCCGACTCCACTGCCCACGACACCACAGTCCTCTCCCTCTCTCCTGGTTCTGCACCCATATCTGACTGCACTCTCCCAGTCCTCTCAGGCGTGCCTCCCCAGTCCTCTCAACTGTGCCTTTCACTCACCAGCCCTCCTGGCTGCAACCGGTGGTTCCTCTCCCCGAAGACTCTCAGTGGTGCTCTCTCCCGCTGTCCTCTCCTTGCTCTCCTCTTGTGCCTTTGGTCCAGGATCTCCTCATGTGTTCTTGAAGATGGTCCCGGCTGCACCCGAGCCCAGGCCCAAGGTCATTACCCCCTCCAAGATTGGGGAGCCCCCTTAAAGCAGTTGTATGCTCAGATTTAATAACCAAAAAACAAACCTGTAAGGCAAAGGCATAATGAGCTAGTATGCACCGCATACTAGCTCATTATAAAATACTTACCTCAGAAGGAAGCTCTGACAGGTCCGCCTGGTTCCCGAGGAGGGAGCTGACATTTTCCCTCAGGGGATCCTTCCGGGTTCGCGGCTCTGGCGCTGTGAGTGTCCGGAGCCGTGAGGCGTCACTCCCGTGCATGCGAGCAGGAGCCCTTCTTTCCGGCAAGGTCCGGCGCTGTACGCCGGGTCTTTGCCAGGATTTCACTGCGCATGCGCCGCTGACGCCAGCGGCTGCATTAAAGGTGAATATCTCCTAAACCGTGCAGGTTTAGGAGATATTCATTTTACCTACAGGTACAAAGAGCAGCGCTAACGTGCATGGCTCCGGTAGGTCGATGTCTCCGGTAGGTAGGAGGGGGAAGGGTCAGTAGGTCGCCATCTCCTCTCTCCGGCCTCTGTGAGCGAGGAGACGTCAGTAGGCCTGGTTTGGCGCGGTTTTTGTCTGTCAGGATTTGGCGCTCATTTCTCATCACAGAGGCCGGAGAGAGGAGACGGCGACCTACTGACCCTTCCCCCTCCTACCTACCGGAGACAGCGACCTACCGGGGCCATGCACGTTAACGCTGCACTTTGTTTCTCTTCTATGTACACAATATAAGGTTTATTGTTGTGCTGGCTGCTTTGAATTCATATATTTATATATTTTTTTATTTTTTTTGGAATAAGCGCAGTATTTTTTTCTTTCACTACCTACAGGTACACCTTATTATAAGCTTACCGGTAGGTAAAAAATCACAATTAAGGGGAGACAACTGCTTTAACCACTTCAACCCTGGAAGGATTTCACACTGTAGGACCAGAGCACTTTTTGCGATTCGGCACTGCGTCGTTTTAACTGACAATTGCGCGGTCGTGCGACGTTGTACCCAAGCGAAATTTGCATCCTTTTTTTCCCACAAATAGAGCTTTCTTTTGGTGGTATTTGATCATCGCTGCGTCATTTCTGATCGCCGCTATAAACAAAAGAAGAGCGACAATTTTGCAAAAAATCCCAATTTTCTTACTTTTTGCTAAAATACAAATCCAAAAAAAATACAAAAAAACATTTTTTTTCATCGGTTTTGGCCGATTTATATTCTTCCTCATATTTGTGATAAAAAAAAAAATCGCAATTGGCGTTTATTGATTGGTTTGCGCAAAAGTAGCCGCGTTTACGGATGAGGAGAAATCATTTCTGGGGTTTTTAATTATTTTTTTATTTTTTACTAGTAATGGCGGCGATCTGCGATTTTTAGCGGTACTGCGATATTGGGGCAGACATGTCGGACCATTTTGACACTTTTTTGGGACCAATGGCATTTATACAGAGATCAGTGCTATAAAAATGCACTGATTACTGTGTAAATGCCATTGGCAGTGAAGGGGTTAACCTGCAGGGGGCGCTCTAAGGGTTAACAGTGTTCCCTGGGCGTGTTCTTACTGTGTGTGGGCTGCCCTAGCAGGGGAAGGGAAGTGATCACAGCTTCCATGTAGAGGAAGGCTGTGATCACTCCCTTCCCCCTCTCACAGAATGGAGGTCCGTGTTTACTTACTCGGACCTCCGTTCTTTCAGTGCGGAGGCATCGCGGGTAGCCGGCGGCGATCGAGTCCGCCACACTAGCTCCCTGGCCTCCCCTGAACACAGTGAGCGTGCGGGTGCGCCTCCGGCGGCGCACGCTCACAGTGCGCGATCTCGCAGCCGCCGTCGTATGACGGCGGTTTGCGATATCGAGCCACTTTGTCGCCGTCAACCTATGGTTGACGGTCGGCAAGTTGTTAAAGGCCCGACAACCTCCGCACTCTCTCACTCCAGCTCTTCCACCCGACAACTCCTCCCCAGCTGGGCTGACTCTAGGTATTTAAAGCGGAGTTCCACCCAAAAGTGGAACTTCCGCTTTAAGTCCTCCTCCCCAGCTCCAGATGCTGAAACTGAGCTTTTGGGGAGGAGGGGGGGTGGGGATACCCCCTCCCTCCCGAAGTCTTCTGGGACACAGGACAGGTCCTAGAAGACTTCGGGACCAATCACAATGCGCAGCGCCGCTCGCGCATGCGCAGTGTGCGCCCGGCCGTGAAGCCACGGCCGGGTGCCCACAGTAGCAATGCCGGCGCTGCGGAGGGGAGGGGGAGAGGAGCGAGGCTCCGTGCGGCTCCATCGCTGGACCGGGAGACAGGTGAGTGTCGGTTTATTAAAAGTCAGCAGCTACACTTTTTGTAGCTGCTGACTTTTAATAAACCTAAGGAAAGGGTGGAACTCCGCTTTAAAGAGGCCTTCCCCCTGCCAATTCAGGTTGGGGATTGGTCAGGGCTCCTCAAATTACCCTAGGTGGCTCCACTTCTCTCCGCCTCTCTTTCCAGAAAGCACCAGAAGATTCTGGAAAGAAGTAGGAGGTTCTGATGACACCACCTGTGAGTCACCCAGCCCTATCCTGAGCCACTCCCAGCCCAGAATGAAAACAAACAGGCCACCGGCTAGGCCTGCCTGCATTTTCCTACTCTCACAGAAAAATCTAACCTCTAGCACAGGGGTAGGCAACCTCGGCACTCCAGCTGTGGTGAAACTACAAATCCCATCTCCTCCCAATCCTCTAGGAGTCATGCCTGTGATTGTCAGGGTCTTGCAATGTCTCATGGGACTTGTAGTTTCACCACAGCTGTAGGGCCGAGGTTGCCTACCCCTGCTCTAGCAACTACCTAAGAGGGTGCTACCTATAATTTAAAGGTGAGCTGAGCATTTTACCATAGTACTGCGATTTGGATCAGGAATTGTTTTTCTCGCAGCTATATTAGGACTAAAAGTTTGCAGGTTGCAATAATCTAACATACAGTACCAGTTACTAAATATATGAAGCTTTTACCTTAAACTATATTTTAAGATCAGTATTTTAATCCACAAAAGCTCTGCCGCTATTTTTTTTTTCATTTAGCAGTGAGGAAAAAGCGGATCTCGGTACACCTAATGCAACCCTTTCTGGAATTATCCTACTAAATTCGGTCCTCTAATCCATTTGAGTTTGACAGTTGACACGCCAGCTACAGCGAATTTCGCGTTTTGCCTGGAACTGTCCTTTAAGTTCAATAATTTTTCTATAAAGGGTGGAAAAAAAAAAAAAAGGGTCACCGCTAAAACTTCACAAAAAGAAAGATTTTCGCAGAAACAAGAAGCTCTGTGATGTCTGAGAGCACATTGGCGTAGACCAAAGCGATTACTCGTTAAGAGACGGCGAGAACTTTACACACCGCCTTCTGATTAAACTTTTGCCGCAATTCAAAGTTATCTCCCCTACACATCGGTAATGGATTTCACAGCGAAAGGGGAGCCTTTGCCGGAGACGGAAAATGGCAAAATTGCAGGCAGTCTCTCAGACGCCAAGTCAAAGATGAGACAATTTAGCCGAGATTTACGGCGCGTCCTTAAAAAATGAAAATGGAAAGCGGCACACGCATGGGGAGGGATGGGAGCGCATAGACAAACGGAGGAGAGATCGCCGGTGATATTTATGCAGCCAGGCAACACACTTAAAGTCCCGGAACTATAAGCTAAACGTATTACCATTTCTATACTCATAATTCTTAAGGGTTCTGTCATGGACTGCCTCCGGGAGAATATATTTACATGATTACGGAGAGGGGAAGTCGAAAAACAAACGCCGTTTCTGCATTACAATTCTCGGTATCGACGCCATAAAATCCCACAATGATGCAGAGTTTATTATTTATGGTCGGATCAAAATGACTTGAAACCATCAGAGAGAAGCGCAGGAGAAACGTTCGAAGTGTTCTTGGTACGGAAAGGGTTGTGTCTGCCGAGATGAGGAAAATATCCAAAGGAGGTTGCCGAAATTCACATGCAGGCCACCGAGGACCGGCAAGTCTGGGAGAATATAATAAAAGTTATAAAATGAACATGAGGAACGTAAAACAAATCTCTACTCAGCCGACTTATTAGAAAATGTAAAGAAATAAAAAAGTCTTTGTAGACCAGCAGCTCTAACCGGAGCCCAATGCGCTGGCGGCCTTTGTTCTCTTTCCAATATAAGCCGGTAAGCAGAAGTAGAGCTGTCGGTCATTGTCTGCCTCCATCAAGATCACATACACTATATTACCAAAAGTATTGGGACGCCTGTCTTTACACGCACATGAACTTTAATGGCATCCCAGTCTTAAGCCTCGGTCAACGATCGTACGTAATCGTATGTTGGCTGTTGTATCTCGCATACTGACATGCACTACACGATCGTATGACCAAGCTGAACGTAGTGTCGTGTTATGAACGTATAAAGAGAAAGTTCAGGTGCATGTAATTAGTCCGGCCGTTCCTGACTTCTGAGCATGCGTGTTTTGCACAATACAACTTGTTGGACCAACTTCTCTGTACACACGATACAATGGTCGTATGACCGCTTGTTGGTACTACCAAAGCAGGGCCGGCTCTACCACTAGGCGGAGTAGGCGGCCGCCTAGGGAGCACTGCCACCCAGGGCGCCCTGCCCCTGTCCATATACTACCTCAGCCTGTCTATATACTACCCAAGCCTGTCCATATACTACCCTAGCCTGTCCATATACTACCCCAGCCTGTTCATATACTGCCCCAGCCTGTTCATATACTGCCCCAGCCTGTCCATATACTACTCTAGCCTGTCCATATACGACCCCAGCCTGTCCATATACTACAATAGCCTGTCCATATACCTGCGGACCACGGCTGGCATAAGGAAGCAAGCCAGTGCCGCCATTATTTGTCTTTAGGCTGGGTTCAGAGGCACAGGTGTGGGCCTGTGGACCACGGCTAAAGAAATAGGTAGAGAGGCGCTGCAAAAATCTCCACCTTGGCCACCTTCATTGTATACATGGAAAGGGCAAAGTGGTTGGAGTCAGGGGCGGAGCCAAAGGGGGCTGCAAAATGAGGTTTCGCCTAGGGTGTCAAAAATCCTTGCACCAGTCCTGTACCAAAGTTTTCTAGTTTGCTCATACAACTCCTGTTGTACGACCGTCGTACATCGGCTGTTCTAATTGTGTGCACTAATGATCGATTTCACATACAATGGTAGTTCGTACGACCTGTTGTATATGATCGTCGACTCGTGTGTACGAGGCATTAGTCCGTAGGGTTCAATATTGAGTTGGCCCACCCTTTGCAACTATAACAGCTTCAACACTTCTGGGAAGGCTGTCCAATCAGGATACTACCTATATGGGTTTTGCTTGGTTTCAGGGGTCAAGTCCTGGGAAAAAAAGTGTGGGAACTCATCCAAGATCCCCCCCCCCCCCACCACCACCACTACTACTACCACATTGTGCATCAAGCCAAACCGGAAAAGTGCAGGAACTCCGTTCCCATGCGTTCCCAGCAGGACTTGAGCCCGGCTTGGTTTCCTCCCACACTCCAAAGACATGCTGGTGGGTTAGTTGACTCATGTCTAAATTGGCCTATATATGCATCTAAGATAGGAACCTTAGATTGTAATCTCCCTGAGGGCGGGGACTGATATGAATGTGCACCATGTAAAGCACTGCATAAATTATCAATACTATAAAAATACCCGTAATAAATTCTAATCATGCCAATATTTATAATAGCAAAAATGGTACTAAAACGAATTCATGCAGACATGCAAAATATTTAAAAACAGTTTAAAAAGATATACACACTATTTTGCCCAAAGTATCGGGGCGCCTGCCTTTACACGCACATCAACTTTAATGGCACCCCAGGCTTAGTCCGTAGGGTTCAATATTGGGTTGGCCCACCCTTTGCAGCTATAACAGCTTCAACTCTTCTGGGAAGGCCGTCCACAAGGTTTAGGAGTGTCTATGGGAATGTTTGACCATTCTTCCAGAAGAGCATTTGTGAGGTCAGGCACTGATGTTTGACGAGAAGGCCTGGCTTGTAGTCTCCGCTGTAATTTATCCCAAAGGTGTTCTATCGGGTTGAGGTCAGGACTCTGTGCAGGTCAGTAAAGTTCCTCCACCCCAAACTCGTTCATCCATGTCTTTATGGACCTTGCTTTGTGCAGTGGTGGGCAGTCATGTTGGAACAGGAAGGGGCCATCACCAAACTCTTCCCACAAAGTTGGGAGCATGAAAAGATATGAAAATGTCTTGGTGTGCTGACGCCTTAAGAGTCCCCTTCACTGGAACTAAGGGGCCAAGCCCAACCCCTGAAAAACAACCCCACACCATAATCCCCCCTCCACCTGTCGCCATGCTTGGCCAGTTTGTCTGACAGCAGTCCGGAATCCACTTCCACTTCATCCATCCATGCAGTCCTGGCAATTGGCAGTGATCCTGCGGCATTTTTCCCCACATTTTTCTATGCTCTTTGATGTTCATCCTTTGTGAGTAGAACCATTAACATTTAATAAAATTTATTCCACGGTGATACTGCACAATGGTTGTTGCGCTGTCTCTCCCTCATCCTTCATTTGTGGAATCCCATGTTCAACGGAGTGCTAAGAAAATATGAATGTAGCGAAAATGTTTGGAAAATATCCAAAGGAGGTTGCTGAGATTCACATGCTATCCACAGAGGACCAGCTTGTCTGGGAGAATATAATAACAGTCATAAAATGTAAATGAGATACGTAAAACGAATCTGTATTCAGCAGGCTTACTAGAAAATGTTGGGGATAAAAAGTCTTTGTATACCAGCAGCTCTCCATGATAACCAAGCCCAATGCACTGACAGCCACTGTGCTGCTTCCAACATAAGCCGATAAGAAGAAGTGGAGCTGTTGGCCATTGCCTGCCTCCATTAAGACCATGTACGTGCCAACTTAATCCTATATGCTTTTGTACATTGCCAACCTTGCTGGCCACTGCACCCCCACCAGGCCCAGCAATCCAGTTCTTACAGCAGGGGTGGAGCCAAGGAGTGGTCAAGGGAAAGCAGAAGTGGAGCTGTGGATCACTGCCTGCCTCCATCAATATCACATACATGCCAACTGAATCCTGCGTGCCTTAGTACATAGCCAACCTTGATATAAAATACACAACTTCTGTATGGCTCAGGAAGCCATCACCCGACAGTGCAACAGCGCTAATAAAAGTCCATAAAAAAGATCACACAAAGAGCATAGGGTGGTCACAGTTCCAGAGAAAGCAAGGAATCTTGTAGGTCAGATAGTAAATGTGGAGGCAGGATCCAGTCACCCAGTAAAGTTAGTATAACACCGCGTGCAGCATACGAATTCACAATCTGCTTACCAGAAGTGAGAATCATAGAGACCTGTGTTAAATCATCAGATAAGCTGCCTTGTGCCGCAACCTCAGAGCCTTCCACCTATTTCTGTGCCTTGTCAACACTCCACGACCATATTATCCGATCATAGGAGAGAAGACACATTCCATAGCGTAATCTCGTAAAACTTTATTGCCAACTCGCCTTATGAAATCCACTTACAAACATATAGTAAAACAATCGCAAATTCATCAATCAATGACTATGTTCTGTGTTGACGTCTCACCGCTCCACGCTCGGATCCGGCGTGTGTGTCTCTTGCTTTCACTTCGCGTCCTGGAGCGCAAACGTCACTTCCTGTCGTGGGGTCACGCTCTGACGCGTTTCGTCATCACAAATTCTACGGAGGGCGTGACCCCACGATCAGCACCTCTCAATATAAACACTCCAGGGACAGGGGAGAGAATGCTGACTCCGCCCATCTTAACGTGATTGAATGTTATTCTTCAGCCTGCCACTGCGATATACGCTGTGGATTGATGGATGTCTAAATCTCCTCTTGGGAGCATGGGTATTTTTGCATCCCATTCAGACTACATTATAATCAGCCGTCTATGTTTCTTGTTGTGGCGGTCAGCTGACCCTCTCCTAGTACCTCAAAGTGCATTTAAAATCACACACATTTATAATAATGTATTCATGATCTGCTTCTCAGCCATCTACTTGTCATTTTTTCTTATACTCAGCTTCTATGGTTACAAAATTATTTTACTGTAAACCATTATGTATAAATTGTATAAAAAAATATAAAAAACTTCAACCAATAATAAAATCATTTTTTGGCCTTATTAACTCTTAGTCTTTTAAAAATTGTAAAAATATAAGAAAAGGGAATTTAATCGATAATTTTGATTGGGGGATCCTTATCTCCCCTGCCAATTGCAGGGAAGTAAGCCCGTACACTCCCATATGCAATGATTAATTTCAACCACCAATACTAAAATAGTATATATGTGGTTGTCTGAAATGGCTATCCAATACCCAAATCAGAGATATTCAGTGAAAGACTTGTTGGTTGTAACATCCGGAATAGCTTCAGGATATCCCCCAGCATTATCTAACATTAGATCATAAGACCAAAATCCGCTTCTTCTAATCATAATTATATGGCATGCAAATATGTTACATTCTCGTATCCTCTATGCCTAAAGTGTAATAAAGAGCCTATTCCGTTACATTCTAAACCTCAATTGCAAAAAATGAACAGCTAGTTCTATTGTGGCTTAATGGGGACCTATACTTTGAATGAATCTCCCTCATTCATCCAATCAGACCTACAAATCTAGGTTCTTATTATATTTGGTTCTGGTCCACATTGTTATTTAATTGTATAAAATGCGTGACTACCCCAAAAGGGATAGTGAGTCAATATACCCAAGGGGCTATCTATACCCAAAACAACAATCAAACCACCTAAACATCCCCAAAAAACAGGGGGAAAATGATGGAAAGTACCTCGCCCTGCTGGGTCTTCAGGCCCATCTCTCAGAGTGGTGGACCATTAGAATTCCGAACACTGCGAGAGCCTCCATCGTTCTTATTGCACCCATCCCTAACCAGTAAGTATCTCTAGATCTCTTTCAATTCTTAGTTGTCTAATAAAGCAATTTAAATCCATTTCTATGTTTAGACCTTTTGGTTCCAAACTTTCTGTGAGATATAACCATTTGGTTTCCATTTTAGAGATTTTTCTAACCTTATTAACCCCTCGCCATGAAGGTTCTAATTTTTCAATGCCCCAAAATTTCAAACATGAAGGGTCCCTGTTATGTACTAACCTATAGTGTAGGGAAACACTATGCTCCCTATAACCCTGTTTAATATTTTGCATGTGCTCCCCAATCCTCACTTTTAATTTACGTTTAGTTCTTCCTATGTATAATAGATTGCAGGAGCACATAAGGGCATATACTACATAATTAGTGTTGCATGTTATAAACTGCTTAATCTGAAAGATTTTATTATTAGTGGGAGCCATGAACTCCTTCAATCTTCTTACCGGTTCCTTTATCTCATTACATGCTCTACACTTTCTGCATGCGTAAAACCCATCATAATCCAGAAAGGAAGGTTGTTTAGCAGGTGGATCTAAGATTTTTCTCACTATTCTATCCCCTATATTGGGGGCCTTCCTGTAAATGAACTTTGGCACCGATGGTAATATCTTGCTTAAGGTTTTGTCCATTGCCAAAATATGCCAATGGGTTTGAAAGATCTTTTCGATCTCCTTGTATTGTGAGTGAAAATTGGTGGTAAAATTTAGCTGATGGTTATCTTGGTCATTAAGTACATTTTCTTTGTCTTGTAGAAGGGCATCTCTAGGTATCTCTCGTATTTCATCTATGGTGGAATCCAAACTCTCCGGTTTGTATCCTTTAGCTATGAACCTCTGTTTGATTATTTGGGCCTGTTGGATGTATTCAACCTCACTGGTACAGTTGCTTTTTATCCGCATAAATTGTCCTTTAGGGATATTGCGTAGCCATGTGGGGTGGTGGCCACTTGTCAATGGGAGATAGCTGTTTCTGTCAGATGTCTCAAACTTATTACCTTTTCTATAGATATTGAGGTCTAAGAAGTTTACTTTATCCCGACTGTAATTCGATGTTAGTACGATGTTTTTAGTGTTGTTATTTAGGTCATTTAGAAATGCCATTAATGTTTCTTCGGTGCCTTCCCACACAAACAAGAGGTCATCAATGTACCTCTTGTATAGGCGGAGCTCCTTCCTTGGTTTCCCGAAGATTTCCTTGTCCTCCCATTCGGCCATAAAAAGATTGGCGAGGCTGGGCGCAAATTTCGCGCCCATAGCCACGCCAGTCTTTTGGGAGAAGAATTGGTTTTGAAACCAGAAGTAATTATGTGCTAGACAAAAGTCCAGCACATTTCTCAGGAATACCTTTTGTTCAAAGGGGATCTCATCCCTTTGACTCAGTGCCCAATTTAAGGCCAAAAGGGCATCTTCATGTTGGATTATTGTATACAACGAGGAGATGTCAGCTGTCACCAGAAACGTCTCCTCGTGTTCCTTCAGTACCACATCCTGTAATATCTGTAATAAGTTTTTTGTGTCTTTCAAGTATGCTTTCGTTTTAGTTACACTTCCTTGCAAGAACTTATCTAGATATTGCCCAGCCCTAGCTGCGACAGACCCAATACTGTTGACTATAGGTCTAGCTGGGGGGTTAAGCTGGTCCTTATGAATTTTTGGCAAGGTATAAATAGTTGGTATCCTGCTGACACTGGCCACTAAATATTTCTTCTCTTTTTTGGTTAGTACATGAGATCTATACCCCGCTTCAACCAACTTGCTCAATTCTTGAGTGTATTGGTTTGTGGGGTCACCGTCCAGTTTGGAATATGTGTTTGTGTCATTTAACATACTACTTAGTTGTTCCATATAATATTTTTTGGTCAAGATCACTACTCCTCCCCCCTTATCTGCTGGCCTCACTATAACCTCTTTGTTTTTTTCTAGCCTATTGATGCCCTTCTGAATGTATTGTAAATTGCTATTTTTTCTTGGAATTACTCTTTCCAAGTCCCTTAACACCAGATTTTTGAAAACCTCTAAATGTTGATTGTCATTTCTATGAGGGTTGAACAGTGATTTATTTCTTAATCCACTATTAAGGCCATTTACTCCTCCTGAGTTGTTACTTTGGGTGTAAGACGCATTATTGAGAAAATATTTTTTTATATTTCATTTTCTCATATATTTGTGCACATCAATATATACATTGAACTTATTAACAGGTTGTTTTAATCCAAATTTTAAACCCAGTTTTAAAACTGCACTCTCTTCATGGGTTAGTTCAACCCCACTTAAGTTGTAAATACCGTCTTGTGTGTTTAATCTCCGTCTCTCCTTCTTTTTTTGGATTTTTCTGCCTGCCTTACATCCCCTCTTATATGTTGGGGTATACCGTAACCCCATCCGTAATCTGGTTCTCTTATGCTGGGAGGCCATCTGGTCAGGTTCTGAGGTCGGTCGGTTGGTGCCCAATAAGGCTCTTCCGGGGGGTATCCTCCCCTTCCGAATGACCCCCTCCAAGGCCTCCCCCCCCTTCTTCCTAAAAAAGGTGTTGTAGGTGCCTTTGGGATTTCTGCTCCGTTGTCAAGGGACTGGTACCTATTATCTGTGGGTATTTGATACCCCTGTGAATGTTGATACTGTGGATTCTGATTATGTTTACCCCGTTTAGATCCCCTAAAATGGCCTCTTCCCCTTTTTACTCCTCTCCCTATCCACCCATGTGGATTCCCCTGTAGGGTACTGGGAGTGGGGAGATTGCCTGACTGTGGAGTGTTCTTTACGTTGGGGTAATCATGCCCTCTCTCATTAACTAGATTGGGGGGATTAGTAACCTTAGGGGCATTCAGCTGCCACATGTAAATCATATTTTTTTGAAAATCCACCATATCTCTATGAAACTTTTTAAGTTTTTTCTTCTGGATCTCCAAATCCAGTTTTTCTAATTTTTTCTTCATCTTATCACTGAATTCTGTCATTCTTGGAGTGTCCTTAATTGGTTCTAATTTGATATATAACTCTTTAATTGTACATTCTAAAATTTACATAGCCAACCTTGCTGGCCACCGCACTCCCACCAGGCCCAGCAATCCAGTGCTTACAGCAGGGGTGGAGCCAAGGAGTGGTCAAGGGAAAGCAGAAGTGGAGCTGTAGGTCACTGCCTGCCTCCATCAATATCACATACATGCCAACTGAATCCTGCGTGCTTTAGTACATAGCCAACCTTGCTGGCCACTGCACTCTTACCAGGCTCAACAATCCAGTGCTTACAGCAGGGGTGGAGCCAAGGAGTGGTCAAGGGAAAGCAGAAGTGGAGCTGTGGGTCACTGCCTGCCTCCATCAAGATACCATACATGCCAACTGAATCCTGTGTGCCTTAGTACATAGCCAACCTTGCTGGCCACCGCACTCCCACCAGGCCCAGCAATCCAGTGCTTACAGCAGGGGTAGAGCCAAGGAGTGGTCAAGGGAAAATGGGAGTGAATAGCCACTGACTTTTAAAGAAAGTCAGTGTTTGTCTATATGAAATGGAGGTGGAATCTCAAGTTGAATGGATTGTTAAACACTGAGTCTGGATTCACACCATTGCGGTGCGAATTCCAGCCTGCTTGCTTCTGAGAAGGGACGTAGCTGCCGTTTGGCGGCTCCTGTCTGTTCTCACAGCAGAGCAGCAGTGGGGGGAGGGGGGGAGGGACGGCAAGCAGGGGAAATTATCCCCGTTCTGTGCGGAACACATCTCTGTGCTAGATGCGTTCCCATTGAACTTAATAGGCTGGGAATTCGCACCGCACCTATGTGAACCTGACTCATTGAAAACAATGTGTTTTCAAGTATCATGCAAATTGGATGCGGTGTAAGCCACATCCAATTCGCATAGGTGTGAACCCAGCCTGAAGTTATCTACAGCAATCTATGAAAATATGATAATAAAAATGCTCCTCTTCCAATATGCCTGAAATGCCCCATTCACATCTAGCGACCGCAGAGCGTCGTGGTGTTAGCGCATTTTTAAATGCTTTTTTTTATTGCAGTGCTTTTGGAGAAGCACCATTCATTTGAATAAGCTGCTCTCTGGTCCAAAAACATAAAAGTAGCCCCTATACCTTTCTTCTGGAGCCGACTTTGGGGCATTTTTGAGCGTTTTGCCAAGTTGACAATCGTTTTTGACCATAGCGGCGAGAAAATTCAATTTGACAGGCTGCTGGCTGTACGCTGCATCTGTACCTCCGGGCACCCAAAACCAGGGCTGTCTTAACAGCATCATGGGCCCCTGGACTAAGTGATGCACTGGGACCCCTACCAGACTGACTCAATTTACACAACTATTCTCAAAAATGAAAATATAGTTGATAGAATTGAGCATATATTTATTAGTACTTTCAAAAAAATTCAACACAAAGGGCACAATACGGGGAGTCAGGAGGGTACAGTACAGGATGGGGAGTCAGGAGGGCACAGTACAGGATGGGGAGTCAACAGGGCACAGAACAGGGTGGGGAGTCAGGAGGGCACAGTAAGCAGAAAAGACAAGCGGCGCCCCACTAAGTGTAGTAGAAGGTTAAAAACAACCAATTTATTAAAATTGCACTTACAAGAGGGAAGTGTATATCAGGCATATAAAGAGTCCAACGTGTCCCGATCTGAATGGTCCGTGTGCTAGGGGTCTTGCCTGCACATGTGTCTGGTCACTCCGGTGGGTTCCGAGGCTCCAGGCAGGTGGGCGAGGAAGATAGCCAGGCGTGTCAAACCAATGGGAGATTGGAGAAGGGTAGGAAGGCTGTTCCAGGCGCGCGTTCGGAGCAATCCGCGCTCCTTCGTCAGGCCTGACGAAGGAGCACGGATTGCTCCGAACGCGCGCCTGGAACAGCCTTCCTACCCTTCTCCAATCTCCCATTGGTTCGACACGCCTGGCTATCTTCCTCGCCCACCTGCCTGGAGCCTCGGAACCCACCGGAGTGACCAGACACATGTGCAGGCAAGACCCCTAGCACACGGACCATTCAGATCGGGACACGTTGGACTCTTTATATGCCTGATATACACTTCCCTCTTGTAAGTGCAATTTTAATAAATTGGTTGTTTTTAACCTTCTACTACACTTAGTGGGGCGCCGCTTGTCTTTTCTGCTTACTACCTACAGAGCCACTTCTGCTCCGTCAGCTGGAAGCCCCACAGACGACACTCCTATTTGGATGCACCAACACTTCTTCCCCCCCCTCTGACCCAGTGCCTGGCTCCACAGCACCTCCAGAGACACCTGCGAGCGCTGCTTCTTTCTCCAGTCAGGAGGGCACAGTACAGGGGGGGAAGCAGGAGGGCACAGTAGTGGGGGGAGGTAGGAGAGCACAGTACAAGAGGTGGAGACAGGAGGTCACAGTACGGGGGGGAGGCAGGAGGGCACAGTATGGGGGGAGGTAGGAGGGCACAGTATAGGGTGGGCAGTCAGGAGGGCACAGTACAGGATGGGGAGTCAAGAGGGCACAGTACGGGGTGGGGAGTCAGGAGGGCACAGTACAGGGTGCAGAGGTAGGAGGGCACAGTACAGGGTGCAGAGGTAGGAGGGCAAAGTATAAGGGAGGCAGGAGGGCACAGTAAAGGGGAGGAGGCAGGAGGGCACAATACAGGGTGGAGAGGCAGGGGGGCACAGTAAAAGGGGGGAGGCAGGAGGGCACAGTATGGGGGGAGGTAGGAGGGCACAGTACAGGGTGGGGAGTCAGGAGGGCACAGTGCAGGGTGGGGAGTCAGGAGGGCACAGTGCAGGGTGGGGAGTCAGGAGGGCACAGTGCAGGGTGGGGAGTCAGGAGGGCACAGTGCAGGGTGGGGAGTCAGGAGGGCACAGTACAGGATGGGGAGTCAGGAAGGCACAGTACAGGGTACAGAGGTAGGAGGGCACAGTAAAAGGGAGGCAGGAGGGCACAGTAAAGGAGAGGAGGCAGGAGGGTACAACACAGGGTGGAGAGGCAGGAGGGCACAGTACAGGCTGAGGAGGAATGAGGGCACAGACACGGGGAGGGGAGGCAGGAGGGCACACTACAGGGGGGAGGCAGGAGGGCATAGTACAAGGGGGAGGCAGGAGGGCACAGGACAGAATAAGAAGTGATGGGTGCTCATCAAGAAGTTCCAAGTGCTGTTTATTAAAAACCACCAAATTTACACCATGGGACACCAGCAAACAATCTTGGTAGACGCGTTTCACACAATAAGGTTGTGCTTAATCATTAAGTACAACCTTATTGTGTGAAACGCATCTACAAGATCTTGTTGTCCCATGGTCTGATTCTGATACTACTCAGTCCAGATTCCGGGACTCTGCCTGGGACACGGTCAGCCCTGGACAGCTTAGTGAAATACATGACTGTCCCAGTTGGCAAGCACAGTATGATGTAATGAAAAATTATCATGCGGGCCCCCATGCACCTGGGGCTCCTGGGCAATGCCCAGGGGTGCTCATACGTTAAAATAGCCCTGGAAAAATGCCCATTTTTTTTTGCGCCATACGGGCCAAACCACCCGGGTGCTGGAGCAGTGGCGTATCATCCATGGGTGCAGGCTGTTCACTGAACACGGGCACCGAGGGGTGGGGGGCCCACAGCGCTCTGAACAGCACTGCACGTAAGGATGATCTGTCCCTGGTTGACAGCCGGGGATTATCGGTGTGGTGTGGGCTTGCACACGGGCCCACTAATTTCATGATACGCCCCTGTGCAGGAGCCCTTACAGGTAAAACAATGGGCATGCATGCACTTCAACAATATATTTAGCTGCCTGTCTGAAGTTCATTTCCAATTCACTTTTCAGCCTATCAATAGGGACCGATTTTTTTTCCCGAATTTTAGAAACATCCATTAACTTTTAATTAATCCTTTCCTTCATGAACCCTGGGACTGTGTGGTTGGGCCCATCTCTCGTACTGTTTTTTTCTTTTCTTCTTCTTTTCATAAACCAAACATCCAGAAGGGCCCGCGGTGTTCATCAGCTTACAAGATAAAGTAATTAGTTTCTAAGTCCCAGAAATATCTTGATGTCTATTAAGGGGGTGGAGGGGGGAGGAAATGAGAACGTGATTTCCATATGGCGCTCAGGTAGGTAAATCTCGGGAAGATCGGTTTGCGCGATGTTTATGCCCGAGTGGTGCCCAGCTGCTGACACGGTGTTCCAGTACAGTAGATTAGGTGTTTGGATACAGTCATTAAGGGTATTGATAATTCTGATTTGGCATGCTGCACACCGCGTTCCTGCAATTATCCCTTTTGCCCATCATAATTTTGTCGGTGCCACTCAGGGCCTGTCGAACAGTCAAGACTCATATTTTATGACCGGGAACGGAGCGCGGCCCGGGGTAGCGATCTCTAAACGGCAGTCACTTCTCATTTGGAGGCTGGAGGAGAGAACTCCTCTAATAAGCCTTTCCCGCCGAGTTAATTGGAGCCGGACAGTTAACCGTCTGCCTTCTGCTGCAAGGAGAGGCCGGGTGGATCAGCCACGCTCTTTGTTCTTCTACATCAAGGTTGTTCACCTCGGCTTCCTCGGGGGGCCCAACCGGAAAAAAAAAAAATAAAAAAATTCTGTTGCAGGCACGCGGTGTTCTAGTCCAGTAGATGAGATGTTTGCATGCAGTCAAGGGTATTGGTAATTCTCATTTAGCATGCCGCACACCGCGCTCTGCTGTTATCCTCTTTGTCCATCATCATTTTGTCAATGCTACTCAGGGCCATTGGAATAGCCAAGGCTCATATTTCATAACTGCAAATGAATCGATGCCTGAGGTGCGATCTTTTAATGGCAGTTGCTTCTCATTTTTGAGGCTTAAAGTGCATGTTGACCTTAAAATTGATATAGCTGAGCTGGAAGTGTCTCCAGTGCAGAGGCCATTTTGTTGGAGACCAGGGGAAGAGAGGAGGTGTCCGATGTGAACCTTCTAGCCAAGGGGTGAGCAGGAGGGGCGGCTGCCCCTGGCGTGGTGAACTCATATGAGGAAGGGGGGGGGGGAATCGCATAGTGAGCCCCCATCCCTGTATCATTTTAGGTTTGTGAGTTTAAGGGAGGGAGGGGAGAATTGTACCGGAGACCAGAATGGGAAGGGAGGGACTAGATTTGTGGTGGGAGGGAGGATTTTACAAAGGCGTTTGACAGACAGTGACAAGGCGATTTGTGCTGGGAAGGGGATTTGGGAAGGGGATAGAATTTGTTCTAGGAGGAGAGATTGGGGGGGGATTATTTGTGCTAGAAGGGGAATATTTTGAAGAGAGAGAATTTATGCTAGAAGGGGGGAATTGGGGGGGATTTGAGTTGAGGGGAGGGGGAATTTTTGCATTTGGGGAGAATATTGGCTTGCAGAGGGAATTTATGCTTTGGCAGCTCGGTGTTGGTTATTTTTTGGAGGGCAGGGGAAGGGGATTTTTGCTGATACATGATCCTCCCACTTTTCCGGAGAGGGGGTGGGGGGGGGCGCACTTTATCATATATGCCTTGAATGCTTGATGACCTTGTCCCAGCACTGCCTCTAGCTACACTGTAAGGCCCTGGTGTCCCACCAGCGGCCTGAGGGCCACATGCTTGTAGGCAGGTGCAGTTTGTATTCTTCACTGCAGCTGGCGCTCAACTTCAGCGGGAATGCGGTTGGGGGAGAAGCTGAGGGGAGCTTGGTTCCTCTATGATTTCCTCGGTCACAGGGGGGCTTCTATCAGATTGGATGCGGGCACCCCATGTGACTTTGGCTGCCATCTTGGGTCAGACACAGTCTATTTAAGACTCCGACTCCCGGGTTTAGCGCACTTTTGGCTAGTGGTTAGTGTAGGGATTGGATCTCTGTCTATCAGGGACAGTGCATAGAGGCTGGAAAGGTTCTGAAGGAGTAGGGGCAGTGCAGGGCCTAAATCTCCGCTCCAGGAAGCACTTTATCATATTTGCCCTGAATGCTTGACTACCTTGTCCCAGCATTGCCTCTAGCTACACTGTAAGGCCCTGGTGTCCAACCAGCAGCCTGAGGGCCACATGCTTGTAGGCCAGTGCAGTCTGTATTCTCCACTGCAGCTGGCACTCAACTTCAGCAGCAATGCAGTTGGGGGGGGGGGCTGAGGGGAACTTGGTTCCTCTATGATTTCCTCGGTCACAGGGGAGCTGCTGATTGGATGTGGGTGCGCCAAGTGACTTTGGCTGACATCTTGGGTCAGACACAGACTATTTAAGACTCCGGCTCCCGGGTTTAGGGCACTTTTGCCTAATGGTTAGTGTAGGGATTGGATCCCTGTCTATCAGGGACAGTGTTTAGAGGTAGGGAAAGGCTCTGGAGGAGTAGGGATTATGCAGGGCCTAAATCACAGCTCCAGGAAGCCTACCCCTTTGGGTGTAGACCAGCCAGGCTGCAGTGCTTCCCTCGTGGCAGACGCTGTTGGCACCTTCCATTTTTCATTCCAATGCTCCATCACTCCCAAGGTTGTAAGTGGCTCCTGATGGGTGTGCTCCCCCACTGGGCTTGTTGTACTTGCTGAACTTTTCAATCATGTATTACTTTTGCCAATCCTGGCAAAAATGCTGCACCCAGAACACATGCAGCCCTCTGGTACTTGCTGCGCAACCCTTTACTAACCCTAGCGATCAGTAGTAGGAGCATTCTGTTGAAAAGAAACTGTAATGATCTCTGGCAGTCTCATGTCCCCAGTCTCTGACTATCTCTTCAGTCTCCAAACACACCTGTGGCATGTCCACAGTCTCTGACCATCGCCTTTAAAATGTTTGGAGTCTACTGTCATATTGTAAATATTATGTGTGGCCCTTTGGAGCTGTCTGGGGCCACAGTTGAGGCCTCAAAAGTTGACAACCTTTGCTGTAAAGGATCCCCAATGAGAGATGATAGGCTTACTCAAGAAGTGTAGGCCAACAGTTCACAGTAAAGCAGGACACCATAGGCAGATCCAGCATTAGAATAGGATAAGAAATGGCAAAAGGTCCCAGGTGGGAGCAGGTAACATGGGACCATACAGGGCCAGTCTGTATTTACCAGAGCTCTTAACCACTTCAGCCCCGGAAAGATTTCCCAGTTTAGGACCAGAGCACTTTTTGCGATTCGGCACTGCGTTGCTTTAACTGGCAATTGCGCGGTTGTGCAACATTGTACCCAAACGAAATTTGCGTCCTTTTTTTCCCCACAAATAGAGCTTTCTTTTGGTGGCATTTGGTCACCTCTGCGTCATTTCTGATCACCGCTATAAACAGAAAAAGAGCGACAATTTTGCAAAAAAAAAAACAATATTTCTTACTTTTTGCTAAAATACAAATCCAAAAAAATATATAAAAAAAATTTTTTTTTCATCGGTTTTGGCCGATTTATATTCTTCCTCATATTTTTGATAAAAAAATGAGAATTCATTTCTGGGGTTTTTATTTTTTTTCATATTTTACTAGTAATGTTGGCAATCTGCGATTTTTAGCAGTACTGCGATATTGCGGCGGACATGTCGGACCATTTTGTCACTTTTTTGGGACCAGCGATCAGTGCTATAAAAATGCACCGACTACTGTGTAAATGCCATTGGCAGTGAAGGGGTTAACCTGGAAGGGGGCGCTCTAAGGGTTAACTGTGTTCCCTCAGTGTGTTCTAACTGTATGGGGGCTGGGCTGGCCGGGGGAGGGGAGTGATCACGGCTCCCATATACATGAAGCCTGTGATCACCGCCCTTCCCCCTCTGTCAGAACGGAGATCCGTGTGTTTACATACACGGGCCTCCGTTCTTTCACTGCGGAGCCATCGCGGGTAGCTGGCGGCGATCGAGTCCGCCCTTCCCACTTCCTGGCCCCCCTGGAACACAGTGAGCATGCTCACAATACTCGTTATAGCAGCCGCCGTCAGGTGACGGTGGTTTGCGATAACGAACCGCTTTTCCGCCGTCAAGCCCCGGGGGGCAGTCGGCAAGTGGTTAAAGGTGGATTTGTGGCATGCTGACCCACAGTCACACCCTTCAGGATTACCCTACTCAAGATTCGGGGACAAGATGGTACCAAGAAGTAAGTCTGACGTGGGAAGGTAGACTGCAGTGACAGTCCAAAAGACGTGCTCAAAACAAGTGGTGGCAAGAGGAATGCAGAAAGACAGAAGGCTGACACACCCACCCCATGCATTCCTCTTGCCTCCGCTCATCTTGGGCAAGTGCTTGTCACTGAAACAAATGCTGATTATAGAACAGCCATCTTCTTGCTAGCTATGTTGTTGATCCGCCTGTTGGATGGCGTCTGAGGGAGAGGGGCATCCTGTCCAACCTTTCCAACCTTGTAGCAAGGCTTACCAAGCACGTAGTACTGCATGTACATTGTCCCCTGGGGGACAGTAAACTGAAAAAAAAAATGGAGTGAGAGTTCCTCTTTAGCTGCTTCAATACCGGGCAGGGCCACTGTTAGAAATTGTGGGGCCCCGTACATCCTACCTGACGGGGCCCTCTCTTCAATCCCACCTGGAAAGAAAGTCCATTGCCCACCCAGCGATGCATATGTGTGCAGTGTGAGTGTTACAGCCCAGCCTCACATATGGGATTCTTGGGCATAAAGGGGTGAAAGGGGAGTCAGCTGCGTGTTTTTACTGCCCCCAGCCTCCCAAAAAAAACCCCAAGTGTAAAGTAGCATCTCACTGTGCTTATGATAATCAGAATTATGATAGCCACACAGCAGAGCAGGTGCTGTATGGCTCTGTCAGTGTCACATGGCTGTTGGGTGCTGAGTTGGTTATAGCTGTACTGTGTCCACACACACAGTACAGCCATAAGCACCCAACCAGCGTTGTATTTAGGTTTTGTGCTGCCCTAGGCCTGACTAAACTCATGCACCCCCTAATTTAAATATGAGCCACCCTTTCCTGTCAAGGCCACACCCCTTCCTTTTTAAGACCCGCCCTGAAATTTCCTAGGTGGGACACTAGTATTGAGGGCCTTGGGGGGATTGGAATGAATTTCCTTAAGAGATTTCCTCACACTTTCTGTTTGGCTATGGGGCAGCACAACAACTCACTGGTTGGGGCCCGCCACCTGGGCCCCTTGGGACGCCTGGGTCCCCTACATATGTATGGGCTGTCTCCCTCTGATGGGGGCCTGCTGGTATTGTCATACTGGCAGCAAGTGCAGCTGCTTTATGAGGGTGCCAGACCCGTTTGTCTCCTGGCCCAGTCCACCCAGTAAGACTAAAAGTGTAGTGCAAGCTATCGTGGACTCTTTTTGTGCTGCCCCCCTGCAAAGTGCCGCCCTAGGCCTGGGCCTTGTTGGCCTAGGCCAAGATACAGCGTTGCACCCAACAGCCATGTGACACTGACAGAGCCATACAGCACCTGCTCTGCTGTGTGGTTTTGTACTGTGTGCAGAAGTTTCACTCGCCAATAATGTCTCCCTCCTCTCAGGCTGGTTTCCCTTTAGGCCTCTATAGCAGCAATTATTTCATATCTCCCGCCCAGCTGCTCACAGAACCCTGATCACAGCTCCTCGCTGGCATTGCATGCAGGAGGTTGAAGTGTGGGTGGTGGTTGGGTGGACACAAATAAGAGCCAGCCTATGATATTGGATAGCTGATGGGAGTGAGGGAGGGGCTGGTAAAAGAGTAGTGACAGGACGGGACACTGATCACTTGTAGTCCCGCTATCTGCCCTTAGTAGTTACTGAGGGAGTCAGAGATAGGGCAACGGCTGCCTGTACCTCCAATAAGCAATAAAAAGTGGCACAGCTCCTCTGGGCAGCACATGCTTAAGGTCGCGCCCTGGTCTAACCCCTCTGGCGGGTGTCACCCGGGGTGGTCCGCACCTACATAGTGAAGCCACTTTCTGGGATTAGACTTGCTGCTTCCTGTCAGCCACCTCACATCAGTCTCGGCAGCTGAGGGAGCGGAGCATGCTTAGTGAGACCACTCCGCCCTAGATGCAGTATTCATCGTACAAGTGAGAAGCGCTTCTTGCGGCGATGAATTGTATACCTCCGCCAGGAAAAGAAGAAAAAGTCCTTCCCGTGCTTTCACCTCCTAGGCCCCTCTGTCAACCTGATGGGGCCCAGGAAAATGTAATTATACACCTCCCTAACCAAGAAGAAGGGGGGTGAAGTTTATATTTTTTTAATTCTCATAACTTAACTATAAAGCTGCCCGGGTCCGGTACAACAGGGCCAGTTGTACTGCTCTGTCAGCGGCCCTGCCCATCAGTGCTGCCTATCAGTGCTCATCAGTGCTGCATATCAGTGCCTCCTCATCAGTGCCACCTAATCAATGCCCTTCAGTGCCATCTCATCAGTGCACATCAGTGAAGGAGAAAAATTACTTATTTACAAAATTTTGTGACAGAAAACTTCTTCAGAATTTTCTGGGGTTTTTTTTAGAAAAAAATAAAAACCCCAGGAGGTGATTAAATACCACCAAAAGAAAGCTCTATCTGTGTGAAAAAATTATACAAATGTCACATGGGTACAGTGTTGCATGACCGCGCAATTGTCATTCAGGAACTTAATATGTACAGTCTGGAGGAAAGAAGGGAGAGGGGAGACAACCTTTAAATACATCAAGGGGGTGAATAAGGTTCAGGAGGGCAGTCTTTTCAGTATGAAACCAAAATCAAGAACACGGGGACCTCAAACTAACTGGAGGGAAGTTCAAAACTAATCTTAGAAAGTATTATTTTACTGAAAGGGTGGTTGATGATTGGAATAAACTACCAACAGAGGTTGTGAGACAGTCAACAGTAAATGGCTTCAAACATGCTCAGGATAAACATAAATCTAGAGTCAGACAACAAGGTTAATGTGAAAACAAAAAGAAAACAAAAAAATAAAAAGGGGCAGACCCGATGGACTACTCAGTCTTTTTCTGCCGTCACTTTTCTATGTTTCTATTCAAAGTGTGAGAGCACTGAAAGCTGAAAATTGGCCTGGGAAGGAAGGGGGGGGGGGGGGGGGGTTCAGTGCCTGTTTTTTTAATATGGGTTCCTATGGAACATGTTTACATCAATGCTTTTTCGTGCCTCTGCGTTTTTGGAAAGGGTCTTTTTCCATGTAAAAAGCAGCGTTTTGCATGTAATAGACTTCAATGGGCATGCAAGAAAAACGCAAGTGCTACATTTCTGATGCGCTTTTACCGTGTTTTTACTGCGATTTGCCTTTTCAATCTGCCTAGCAACAAAATTTTCTCTCCAAAAAATTATAAAAAAATGTAAAAAATGCAAACTCGGTGAAAACGCATCAAAAAATCCAGTAAAAAAGAAACCTGCAGAAAGCACAGCAAAAAGCAGTGAAAAAAACGCTGAAAAGCAAAACGCATTGATGTGAATGGAGCCTTAATCAGAACTCTCTTGATCTGCATGCCTGCTCCAGGGCTATGCTGCAGAAAGTCTTTATACCACTGTAATAGGGTAATAGCCAGGAAACTGGCATTTTCAATATGGGTCAGCAAAAGCAGCCCCCATTTTTTTTCCAGTATCACTTAAGGGATACGGTAAATCACGGCTAAACGTGCGGCTAAATCCTTACTCCCAGCGAGTATATATCACCGTTCTCGCACCACCTCTGCATTATTTATTAACCCGCGTCCTGTCTGATTTACAGGGGAAGTCATTCTGCCTGCTTTGCTTGTTAGAGAAAGCATTAGTGTGGATTATTTATTTAAGTGTGGCACCTGAGTATAATTTAAACCTTTGTCCTTTCCTAAGTTGTAAAAAGTTTTAAAACTTTTCTAATACAACTATTAATACACTGTAAGTAATAGGCGCTGCTGAGTAGCTGAGGCTGTGGCCTGAAGAAAGAAAACTAATGCAGCAACTACATCTATAGATTGGTAAGCTGCAATATAAGACATTGTTTGGTTTCGGGTTTAGAAAATGATCATTTACTTTGCAGAAAATGAAAGGTCATCTTAACCACGTAAGGACCGGAAGGATTTCACACTTTAGGACCAGAGCACTTTTTGCGATTTGGCACTGCGTCACTTTAACTGACAATTGCGCGATCGTGCGACGTTGTACCCAAACGAAATTTGCGTCCTTTTTTCCCCACAAATAGAGCTTTCTTTCGGTGGTATTTGATCCCCTCTGCGTCATTTCTGATCGCCGCTATAAACAAAAAAAGAGCAACAATTTTGCAAAAAAAACAGTTTTGCTTACCTTTTGCTAAAATACAAATCCAAAAAAGAATATAAAAAAAAAACATTTTTTTCCATTGGTTTTGGCCGATTTATATTCTTCCTCAATCGGCGTTTATTGATTGGTTTGCACAAAAGTTGCAGCGTTTATGGATGGTGAGAATTCATTTCTGGGGTTTTTATTTATTTATTACTAGTAATGGCGGTGATCTACGATTTTTAGCGGTACTGCGACATTGCGGCGGACATGTCGGACCATTTTGATACTCTTTTGGGACCATTGGCATTTATACAGCGATCAGTGCTATAAAAATGCACTGATTACTGTGTAAATGCAATTGGCAGTGAAGGGGTTAACCTGGAGGGGGGAGATCTAGGGGTTAACTGTGTTCCCTGGGCATGTACTAACGTTGGGGGGGCTGGGCTGTTATGGGCATAAGAGATCCAGGGATCAGTAGATCTCCCATGCCCCCATTGACAGAGCGGGGAACCGCCGGGTTCACATCGGCGGTTCCCCTCTCTTTGGCTGTGGCCACTCATCGTGGCTCGCCGGTGGACATTGGAGTACGATGGGCGCCCCCTAGCGGCCATTCTGCAAATCACCATTTATTTACGGCGATTCGCGGGACACAGCCACACTGCCACCGTAAATATACGGTAGGCAGTGTGGAAGTGGTTAAAGTGGTAGTAAACCCTCCTATCATTTTTAGCCAAGGAAGCTGCCATCTTGACCTCTGTTTAATCTACAGCTGCCATGATGCTGCACATGTGATCAGCTATGACACCAGCCATTGGATGGTTTGACAGTTTGGTTTAGAGCACAACCAATAGGAGTCTTACATTTCTGGCACGTTCCGGAAATGTAACTGGTTTTTAAACTGTTAAATGGATGGGTTTACTACCGCTTTAAGCAATGTGCAAAAATATATAAAATATATTATAAATATATTACATTTTTATTATAAAATATACAGTGTGCAGCATAAATGAGCACACCCCTTTTTAAAAGTATGATTTTAATCAATATCTCACTGAAAGCAAGAACAATTTCCAAACTTGTGACAAAACTGAGTTTTATGGAACATTTGTTTAGCTCATTACCTGAAAGTAAGGTTAATAATTTAACTTAGATTCAGGGTCCTCTTTAATATTGATTGGAGCCTGGGCAAACATATTCTTGGGCCCTCCTGAATCCACTTATCAACTATTTGAGGGCAGTGCATGCTCAAGGGGAAGCTGCTTTGGGCCCCACAACAATGACTGGGCCCGGGGCAGCTGCCCCTTTTACCCTGTGCTAATGACAGCCCTGCTTAGATTACAAAATACTCAGTTTTACTTAGTTGATGCAAAAAACAAATACACCCAACAACAAAAACCCCTTCATCTAGTATTCTGTATGACCCCCGAGATTTGTAAGGACAGCAGCAAGTCTTCTAGGCATGGGATGAACGCCAACATATTGCAACATCAATCTTTTTCCATTCTTCAGGAACAACCTCTTTTAGAGCCTGGATGCTGTATGGAGAGTGATGCTCGTCTCTTCAGAATTCCCCATAGGCATTCCCCGATTGGGTTCAGATCAGGAGATGGCCACTGAATCACTTTCACCCGGTTCCTCTTCAGAAATACAACAGTGGCCTTAGATGTGTGTTTTGGATCATTGTCATGGTGGAAAAGTGCATGATGACCAAGGGCACGGAGTGATGGTCGCATCTTCTCTTTCAATATAGAGTAGTACATCTGTGAATTCACGATACCAATGAAAGGCAGCTCCCCGACACCAGCAGAACTCATGCAGCTCCAAAGAAGGACATTGCCACCACCATGTGTCACAGTAGGCACCGTGCATTTTTCTTTGTACTCCTCACCTTTGCGCCGACATACAGTTTTGAAGTCATCAGTTCCAAAAACATTTCTCTTGGTCTCATCACTCCAAAGTACAAAGTTCCAGTAGTCTTCTTCTCTTTCAGCGTGGGCCTTGGCAAATTCTAGGTGGGCTTTAGGAGAAGCTCCCTGGTGGAGGACACCCAAGCATGCCATTCCTCTGCAGTGTACGCCGCATTGTGTCACAGGAAATAACCACCCCAGTTTGGCTTTCTACTTCTTAACCACTTGACAACTGGGCACTTAAACCCCCTTCCTAACCAGACCAATTTTCAGCTTTCAGCGCTCTCACACTTTGAATGACAATTACTCAGTCATGCAACATTGTCCAATAAAGGACACTGTGTTACGCCGCATGTGACGTCTCCTTACCGTACGAACCCACAGGAGGTGGTCCCTCGAAGAGGATTTCGGGTGGATCTTAAACGGTTCCGGGTGCGACTTTCTCTTCTTCTGATGACCTTGAAACATGAAACCTCACTACTCTGGTTCTCTTTACAAAAACCTTGACTACTGAAGTTTTGACATACAGCCGCGTTTCCACTCCTCATGTTTCTTTTTACGTGCCACGGATGACACTGTGTACCACCACCGTTACAGGAAGAAACCTCGACGTACTCAAGACGACCACAGCCCCTCGACGGAAAGTAAC
>BLSH010129786.1:1740294-1763211 GCA_018402905.1 Glandirana rugosa | reverse complement strand
GGGTCTATACTGAGGGAGGGTGTCTATACTGAGGGACGGGGTCTATACTGAGGGAGGGTGTCTATACTGAGGGACGGGGTCTATACTGAGGGAGGGTGTCTATACTGAGGGACGGGGTCTATACTGAGGGAGGGTGTCTATACTGAGGGACGGGGTCTATACTGAGGGACGGGGTCTATACTGAGGGAGGTGGTCTATACTAAGGGACAGGGTCTATACTTAGTGGGGGATCTAAACTGAGGGAGGGGATCTATACTGCGGGAGGGTGTCTATACTCAGTGGTGGGTCTGTACTGAGGGAGAGGGTCTATACTTAGTGAGGGGTCTATGGTTGGTGGAGGGGGGTCTGTACTGAGGAAGGGGGGTCTGTACTTACTTTAGAGGGGGGTCTGTACTCATGGAGGGAGGCCAATACTTAGTGGAGAGTGGGGTCTGTACTGAGGGGAGGACTATAGTTTGTGCAGGGGGTTGACACCATGTTTTACGCCAACCCTAGTAATGCCACTGCATCTCCGTCAAGCCACCAGTGTGAAAGAGCCCTACCAGTGAATGTGGTTTTCATTTGGGAAAGTCCTTTCACTCCAACATTGAACATTGAAGGCAGACCTTTTCATGTACATTTGAACGACCTTCAGCAAGTCATCAAATGTACAATCGGACAATCGTTTGAATGAATATTCGAACATACATTTGTTTGCATATCTACTAGTGTATGGGCAGCTTAGGACCTCTAGTTCCCTGGTTGTACTGCTGATCGTCTGGCTTCAATACCCTCTGAGCTCATTACTTGAGGGTAAAAGAATGGCTACAAATGGGGCATTGCTCTCCTCTGACGTTCAGCCGCACGCTCTGCACCACCCAGACCAGCATCTGTCTCTGTTACTTTCATTCCCAGGTCAGCAATGTGAAAAAGATAAAAAAAAAAAAAAAAGTAAAAAATCGCAGGGATGCATTAAAGCGTGCCCAGGATATATGTGACTGTTTTCCAGCGTAATGTTTTTGCAAAGATAAATTTCAGCTTGGACAGGCTCTTTAAAAATCAATTTGCGCCTCCATCCCCCCGCGAAGACTGATGCCGGTGGAGAAAGAAAAAAAAAGAGAGAGAGAGAAAAAATAATCCATTAGTATTGCAGTGCTTAAAAACTTGGCTCGCTATCTCTGATGGCATCGGTTTCTAGGACTAATTACAAGTAATTATTCACTCAGCGGTTGTACATTGGGCTCGCTCCCTCGGGGTGGCGAAGGGCTGTCTGTATACTGGCGGTAGCAGGGATTATACTGTATACATGTGATTCGAAGTTTTCATGCGCAAACATCAAGCCGGTAAACAAATCCCTTAAGCTGGATAAACATTGAGGTGGCTGCTTGAAGGTGATAATTGCAGCGGCAATGTTTGCCAATAGCGAGTTATGATTTTTTTTTTTTCTTCTTCCTTCGCTCCTGGGCATATCATGATGGCTCGCCCAGGATATGGCTTTGGAATTTATAGGGTCAATCCATCTGTATCTGGTAGTTTTGGTAAGAGCTGGAAGCTGGTACTTTAAACCAGTGGTTCTCAACCCTGTCCTCAAGTACAGGCCATGTTTTCTGGTTTTCCTTTATCTTGCACAGTTGCTTTAAACCAGAGCCAATGGCTTGATATTTTGGACAGCTATTTTATCATAGAGAAATTCCCAAAACATGGCCTGTCGGGGGTACTTGAGGACAGGGTTGAGAACCACTACTTTAAACCACCAAAACTTGGGGAAAGCAACAGCAAGGTAAGTAAAAGGTCAATAAAACCCGACTGTCACGTAATTGGTGGAGATCGAGCTGAATAGGGGGCTTCTCTTGCACCTCTTGCATAGCGCTTCACTTTATCCACATTTTGTTATGTTACAGCTTTATTCCAAAATGGATTAAATTCATTATTTTCCTCAAAATTCTACAAACAATCCCCCATAATGGCAACGTGAAAGAAGTTTGTTTGAAATATTTGCAAATTTGTTAAAAATAAAAAATGAAAAAAATCCCATGCACAGAAGTATCACAGCCTTTGCTCAATACTTTTGTTGAAGCACCTTGGCACCAATTACAGCCTCAAGTATTTTTGAGTTATGATGCTACAAGCTTGGCAAACCTATCTTTGGGCAGTTTCTCCCATTCATCTTTGCAGAACCTCTCTAGCTCCCTCAGGTTCCATGGGGAGCGTAGGTGCACAGCCATTTTCAGATCTCTCCAGAGATGTTCAATTGGGTTCAAGTCTGGGCTCTGGCTGGGCCACTTACGGACATTCACAGAGTTGTCCTGTAGCCATGCCTTTATTATCTTGGCTGTGTGCTCATGGTCCTTGTCCTGTTGGAAGATGAACCTTCGCCCCAGTCTGAGGTCCAGAGTTCTCTGGAGCAGGTTTTCATCAACAATGCCTCTGTACATTGCTGCATTCATCTTTCCCCCAATTCTGACTAGTCTCCCAGATCCTGCCACTGGAAAAAAAATCACCACCATGCTTCACTGTAGTGATTGTATTGGCCAGGTGATGAGCGGTGCCTGGTTTCCTCCAGACATGACGCTTGCCATTCAGGTCAAAGAGTTCAATCTTTGTTTCATCAGACCAGAGAATTTTGTTTCTCATGGTCTGAGAGTCCTTCAGGTGCCTTTTGGCAAACTCCAGGTGGGCTGTCATGTGCATTTTACTGAGGAGTGGCTTCCATCTGGTCACTCTACCACACAGGTCTGATTGGTGGAGTGCTGCAGAGTTGGTTGTTCTCCTGGAAGGTTCTCCTCCTCTCTCCACAGAGAAACGCTTGATCTCTGTCAGAGTGACCATTGGGTTCTTGGTCACCACCCTGACTAAGGCCCTTCTCCTCAGTTTGGCTGGGCGGCCCACTCTAGGAAGAGTACTGGTGGTTCCAAACTTTTTTCATTTATGGATGATGGAGGCCACTGTGCTCATTGGGACCTGCAGAAAATTTTCTGTACCCTTCCCCAGATCTGTGCCTCCATGCAATGCTGTTTCGGAGGTCTACAGACAATTCCTTGGACTTCATGGCTTGGTTTGTGCTCTGACATGCACTGTTAACTGTTAGATCTTATATAGACAGGTGTGTGCCACAGGTGGACTCCAATCAAGTTGAAGAAACAGCTCAAGGGTGATCAGTGGAAACAGGATGCAACTGAGTGGAATTTTGAGTGCCATGGCAAAGACTGTGATACTTATGTACATGGGATTTTTTCCTTTTTTATTTTTAATAAATTTAGAAACATAGAAAAGTGACGGCAGACACCACTTGCCTTCCTTTAACATATCTATGTGAGTGCAATAGGTTTTGCTCATTTACCCAATAAATGGTTTTAATGCTACACTTAGAAGACGCTGCCTTCCATTTTGCTTTTGTTGCAGAGTCGCTCCTTGCTCTTCTTAAGCCTGCTGCCACTAAGGACTCATTTAACCATTTCATGTCACATTGGACTTTCCATACCCAATTCAGTGTGACCACCACTGGGCTTTATGGACTTTGGACATTTTCCCTTTAGCCAGGGGCGTTGCTAGGGGGTGACTATTGGGGCTAAAGCCCTGAGTCTGGGGCCTATAGCCCCGAGTCTCTTACCGGGTGGGTGCAGTTCTGCAATTTGCAGGTATATCCCGGTCCGGAATGCAGTAGGCAGGGGCAGACTGAGCCGGCTCTGCCCTCGCCTCCACCTAAAGTATGGGGAGGCTCTCTGGGTACCCTGATGTATGGGGAGGAACTCTGGGGACCCTGATATATGGGGAGGTTCTCTGGGGACCCTGATGTACAGGGGGATTATCTGGGGACCCTGATGTAAGGTGGGGCTCTCTGCGGATCCTGATGTAAGGAAGAGGCTCTCTGTGGACCCTGATGTAAGGAAGGGTCTCTCTGGGGATTCCAATGTAAGGAAGGGGCTCTCTGGGGACCCTGATGTAAGGAAGGGGCTCTCTGGGGACCCTGTTGTAAGGAAGGGGCTCTCTGGGGACCCTGATGTAAGGAAGGGGCTCTCTGGGGACCCTGTTGTAATGAAGGGGCTCTCTGGGGACCCTGTTGTAAGGAAGGGGCTCTCTGGGGACCTTGATGTAAGGAAGGGGCTCTCTGGGGACCCTGTTGTAACGAAGGGGCTCTCTGGGGACCCTGTTGTAATGAAGGGGCTCTCTGGGGACCCTGTTGTAATGAAGGGGCTCTCTGTGGACTCTGATGTAAGGAAGGGGCTCTCTGGGGACCCTGATGTAAGGAAGGGGCTCTCTGGGGACCCTGTTGTAAGGAAGGGGCTCTCTGGGGACCCTGATGTAAGGGGGATCCGCACTCGGAAATGTAACAATATTTATACTTATATGTATATTATATACATGTGTATGCCTGCTCAAGCATAGGACTCTACTTAGTTGCTATGGGCTCTAGCCCCAGATCTTTTGTAGACCTAGCAACGCCCCTGCCTTTAGCCCATATGGCTTCCTCACTTCCTCTCCCCAGTCTCTAGATATTTTTATAGCCACAATGTTCACCTAAACCTGGAGAGCGCTCTGTGACTGTTGTTGTTTTATCAGGACGTAGAAGGAGACTGAAAGAAATGAATGATAAAAAATTATAAAAACCAGGCAGCTGGGGTGCCAGAATACGGAATGAAATCCCCCTTCCATAAACCGATAAATTACACATTGGAATGTAGAAGAAAGAGAAAGAAATGTGATAAAAAAGTTATCTGCAAATCAGAAACGGTCTCGGTTATTCTGGGCAGTAATTTGGCGTAGAAAAGGGACTCAATTATAGCACCTCGGAGTAAAATTAAGTATGCAAAAAAATTCTTATTATAAAAATACCGTAATCTATTATCACACAAATGTATTCAAATCAGTTGGTGCATTCAGAGTGTGCATTATATGTTGTATGACCACTTATACTTGCAAATTCTGTCTAATTTTACCGATCTCCTATTTCACAATAATTAGCGGTCGATGCCTTTCATAGATTAAATACACTTCCTCGGGACCGTTAAATTAAGCTATGCAAAATTAATTTAACCACTTTTCTACCGCTAGCAATTTTTTTTTTTCCCACACACATATTTTTGTTATTACTTTAAACCCCCAAATAATTATATATTTTCTAAAAGCAAAGGCCCTGGAGAATAAAACGGCGGCAGATTCATTTTTGAATGCCAAATGATAATAGCACAACTGTTTATTAACCACTTCAGCCCCGGAAGGATTCCCCACGTTAGGACCAGAGCACTTTTTTGCGATTCGGCGCTGCGTCGCTTTAACTGAAAATGGCGCGGTCGTGCGGCGTTCTACCCAAACAAAGTTTGCGTCCTTTTTTTCCCACAAATAGAGCTTTCTTTTGGTGGTATTTGATGACCTCTGTGTCATTTCTGTTCGCCGCTATAAACAAAAAAAGAGCGACAATTTTGATAAAAAAAATATTTCTTACTTTTTGCTAAATTACAAATCAGAAAAAAACAAAATAAAAAAACAAATTTATTCATCGGTTTTGGCCGATTTCTATTCTTGCTCATATTTTTGGTAAAAAAAAAAAAAAAATTATAATCAGCGTTTATTGATCGATTTACGCAAAAGTTGCCGCGTTTTACAAACCATTGGAATTAATTTCTGGCGTTTTTACAATTTTTTTTTTTTTATTGGTAATGGCGGCGATCTGTGATAAAACGGGGCTGCATCGAGTTGATGGATATTAAACATGTTGAGACTTAAAGGTGTTGTAAAGTCCCCCGGTTATTCACCTTAATGCATTCTATGCATTAAGGTGAAAAACCTTTTTAGTGCAGCAGCCCCCCGCCCAGAGGCCCCCCACTTACCTGAGCCCGAACCGATCCCACACCAGGGACGAGTCTTGTCCCTCTAGCTGCTGGCTCCCGTCCTCATTGGATGGATTTATAGCAGCGCAGCCATTGGCTTCTCACTGCTGTCAATCAAGTCCAGTGACACGGGGCAGAGTCCCGCTGTATGTGTGAATACACGCAATAGCAGGACTCGGGAGCGTGCCCGCATAGGTGACCACCAGGGAAAGCGCCATAGGGGTGCGCACAGGGTGTGCCAGGTGTGCCTGGGCACACCCTAATCACCCCGCATCTCGCAGATTCTACAGGTTACTAATTTTGAGTTACAGAGGAGGTCTAGTGCTAGAATTATTGCTCTCGCTCTAACGATCGCGGCGATACCTCACCTGTGTGATTTGACCACCGTTTTCATATGCGGGTGCGACTTCCGTATGCGTTCGCTTCTGCGTGCAAGCTTGGTGGGACGGGGAGCTTTACATTTTTTTTTCTTATTTATTTTACTTCTTTTTCTTCCTTTAAAAAAAAAAAAGAAAAAGATCACTTTTATTCCTATTACAAGAAATGTAAACATTCCTTGTAATAGAAAAAAGCATGACAGGACCTCTTAAATATGAGATCCGGGGTCAAAAAGACCTCACAACTCAAATATACAGTAAAATGCAAAAAAAAATAATAATAATTTGAAAAAAATGACAGTTAAAAAAAAATGGGCCCTTTACAAGTCACTTCCGCCCTGCCATGTTATGGAGCCGAGTGAGCGGCTTCAGCCGCTCGTTCCCTGGCTCAAGGACACTGGGGGGAGAGGACCCAATCATCTCCTGCTGGCGGGTCCGGTAAGCGGCGGAGATGACCGGAAACCGGCGGGAGGGGGGCACCTCTGCCGCCGCTGATGAAAGTGATCTCGTGGCGAATCCGCTGATGAGACCACTTTTATCCCAAACAGAATGGTGCTTGCAGATTGATGATCTGAATCGCTGCTTGCGATCGGGAGCTTTCCATTAGTCGCTGTTAACTGTGCCGGGGGCAGCTGTGTTACGCAAATTTGCGCCAAGCCCCACCCACCGAGAGGCCCGCATGTTTGCGTGCTGTCGGCACCAAGAGGTTAAGTAAGCCATCTTCCCTCAACAGTCTCTCTACTAGGAGTCATTAGTATACTGAGATGGGTTCTCTGAAGTCACCTCCTCCATAGGCACATCTCTCCTGGGGGATAGCCTTACTCCAGGGAACTCTTGGCCTGGTCTAAAAGACATTTTGCAACCCGCCCTAACCCCCCACCTCCATAAGGGTCAGGAAGTCTATAGCCGGCTCCTCTGGGTGCAGGTCTGCCCGTTCTGGCCTCCGGCCCTGTCTAGGGCCTCCACTTATTGGCTACATCTGCCTAGATGTGGGGTGTTTGGCTCCCAGGCCCCAACTGCACTAGGGCTCCTCCCAACCTTGCTTATAACTGGGCTCTGACGCACCCATGACCATAGCTCCCAACTGTCCCGGATTTTGAGGGACTGCCCCTGATTTGGAGCAAAGTCCCTCTGTCCTTCTTTCCTCCTCATTTGCCCCTCATTGCTCTGATAGTTGTATATAAAATGCACTTTTCATCTTTCAAAACCTTTAAACCTTTTCATCCAATTTCTAAATTGCTGCATTTGTAAATTTCAAAAGCCAATATAAAGAAATAGCAGTGGTAAAAAAAGTACTTGTGAGTTTAACAAATATTTTTTTTGTATAATTCTCCTTTAACCACTTGCCAACCAGCCGCTGTCATTATACTGCGGCAGGTCGGCACATTCCCGTGAATCGCTGTAGCTGTACGGCGGCGTGGGAACTCTCAATTGTGGGCGTGTTTTGGCCAGCAAGAGAGCCAATCAGCGGGTGGGAAGGACTCGATGTCCGTCGGCCACCCACAATCGTTCCCCGCAGACAGAACGGGGATCTGGCTGGGTAAACAAGGCAGATCTCCGTTCTGACAGGGGAGATCACACAGATGCTGTATTTCTGCTATGCAGGAAGAGGGATCTGTGTGTTTACCCAGGCAGCCCATCCCCCATACAGTTAGACAGGGGCGTTTCTAAGTGGGAAAAAGACCAGGGGCTCTAGCCCGAAGAAATGCCCTCCAGGCGGGCGACTTGACAGAGCTGCGGGCCCCCTATTAGGGACTCGGGGCTGTGGAGAAAACATTTGGGGCTGAAGCCCTGGTAGCCACCTCCTGGCGACACCCCTGCAGTTAGATACACTCTTGAGGAACACATTTAACCCCTTGATCACCCCCAGTGTTAACCCCTTCCCTGCCAGTGTCATTAGTACAGTGACAGTGCATATTTTTTAGCACTGATTACTGTAACAATGTCACTGGTTCCCAAAAAACTGTCAAAAAATGTCCGATCTGTCCGCCGCAATGTTGCACAATGTTGCACTGATCGCCACCATTACTACTAAAAAATAATTAAGCAATAAAAATGCCATAAATCTATTCCAATTTTTGTAGATCCTATAACTTTTGTGCAAACCAATCAACATACGCTTATTGACATTTTTTTTTTACCAAAAATATGTAGAGGAATACATATCGGCCTAAACTCAGGAAGAAATTCGTTTTTTTACACTTTTTTTTTTGGATATTTATTATAGCAAAAATCTGGGGTTTTTTTGTTTATAGCGCAAAGAATAAAAACCGCAGAGGTGATCAAATACCACCAAAAGAAAGCTCTATTTGTGGGGAAAAAAGGATGGCAATTTTTTTTGGGTACAACGTCGCACGACCGCGCAATTTTCAGTTAAAGTGACGCAAAAAACGGCCTGGTCAGGGAGTGGGTAAATCCTTCTGGTCCTTAACCAGTTCCTGACCGCGCGCCATGTTTTCGCGGAGGCAGTCGGGATGCTGAGTGCGAATCGCCTGAGGAGTGTGCCCGCGGCTCGGGCGGACCCGATGTCCACCGGCGAGCCACGATGAGCCACAGGGAAAGAACGGGGAGCCGCCGATGTAAACACGGCTGTTCCCCGCTCTGTTAGTAGGGGCATGAGAGATCTACTGATCCCTGTCACTGGGATCAGTTAGATCTCTCATGCCCATGTTAGCCCAACCCCCCCACAGTAAGAACACCCAGGGAACACAGTTAACCCCTAGATCCCCCCCCAGGTTAACCCCTTCACTGCCAATGACATTTATACAGTAATCAGTGGACATTTAAATTTCTGATCGTGAATAAATGTCATTGGTCCCAAAAAAGTGTCAAAAATGTCCGACATGTCCGCTGCAATATCGCAGTATCGCTAAAAATCGCAGATCGCCGCCATTACTAGTAAAAAAATAAATAAATAAATAAAAACCCCAGAAATTAATTCTCATCATCCGTAAACGGGGCCACTTTTGCGCAAACCAATCAATAAACGCAGATTTTTTTTATCACAAATATGAGGAAGAATATAAATCGGCCAAAAACGGTGAAAAAAATGTTTTTTTATATTTTTTTTTTTGGATTTGAATTTTAGCAAAAAGTAAGAAATTTGGGTTTTTTTGCAAAATTGTCGCTCTTCTTTTGTTTATAGTGGCGATCAGAAATGACGCAGAGGCGATCAAATACCACCAAAAGAAAGCTCTATTTGTGGGAAAAAAAGGACGCAAATTTTGTTTGGGTGCAACGTCGCACGACCGTGCAATTGTCAGTTAAAGCGACGCAGCGCCAGTGCTCTGGTCCTAAAGCTGGAAAACCTTCCGGTTGGTAAGTGGTTAAGTGGTTAACGGGGCGTGGCGGGGGTGTGTTCTATACTTGCATACTTTTACTAATAGGTGTCCCTCGTTCCCATCTCGAAAAGTTGGGCGGTATGCATGGCATTACAACAGGTGGGCTGTAATTAAAAGGGGCCTAGCACCTGATGACACTACCTCCTGTAACCGGACACTATTCTGGAACAGCGCCACCTAGTGGCAGACTAGCTAACTGCACCTTGCCTACAAGGGGGCCCATATAAAAAAAAAAATAACCCTTTTCATGTTTGATCGTTCAGCTCCACTGCTGTTGAGTAATTCAGAGAAAAGCTTCTTTCTGCTCTTCTTATTATGCAGCATTGTGATCTGATGAGCGGAATTGTAAGGCCGCAGAGCTTTGCATGTTCCGATTGTTTAATACAGAAACGGAGTCACTTGAGTATGTAAGTAGTCCGCCGCTGCGTGTGAATAAATGTAACAGCTGCTCCAAGTACGCGGGGACTGATAAAGAGGGGACGGCGCGGTTTTGGCAGCCGATTCTACACTGCACGAGACTCCCTCTAGAAATTGGCTTTGTTCTCGCCGTTCTCTTGATTAAGGAACGCGCTTACTATTCACTTTGTGGTTAAATGTCCCGGATCAGGCTATATTGTGAACGCTTCATTTCATTTTTGTTTCTTCTAAAGAATAACTAGTGATGTATCGTTTAATTACATTTCTGCAGCTACAAAAACCAATGCGGCCGAAAAAAAAAAGGATAAAAAAAAAAGTGAGAACGTCAATTATTAGACGGGCTGACAAAAAGTCATATGAGAGTTTTCCTGCCCTCACCCGTCCCGGTATGCTGGAGTTGGGACGGGCATGCTACTCAGTGATTGTGCATCTTAAGCACCTCAGTGCTGGGCACTGTCACCCCCCTTCCTGCCCAGGCCATTTCTCAGCTTTCAGCGCTGTCGCACTTTGAATGACAATTGCGCGGTCATGCGACACTGCACCCATGTGACATTTTTATCATTTTTTTCACACAAAGAATAGAGCTTTCTTGCTTTCTTTTGGTGGTATTTAAATTTATTTAAACCATTTTATTTTGAGGGCCGGTTCACACCAGATTGCGGTGCAGTGCGTTTTTTTTATGCATGAAAAATTCAAGGAAAGTCAATCACATTCTTGTCAATGGCGTAGTTCGCACCAGTGCAGTCCGTTCCAGTGCGCTTCAGAAAGTAAAAAAGAAAATGGTCATGCTGCATTTTTTATGTACAGAACTGTACTGGACCACAGTAAAACATATCAAAAACGCACTGGAAAGCATAAAAACACACCGGAAAGCGTAAAAAATGCACCTGAGCTGGCCCTTAAGGTTAAGAAATAAGAGGGGGAAAAACGCACTGGAATGCGCCAAAAACGTGCACGCAGAAAAACATCTAGACTGCGGTTCTATGGTGTGAACTGGCCCTGAAAAAAAAGTTTTCTTTGTTTCTGTTATACATTTTGCAAATAACTAATTTTTCTTCTTCACTGATGTGTGCTGATGAGGATGCACTGATGGGCACTGATGAGGTGGCACTGATGGGCACTGATAGGCTGCACTAATGGGAACTGATGAGGCGTCGCTGATGAGGCTGAAGTGATGTGCAATGATAAGCTGCACTGAAGGGCGCTGATGAGGCTGCATTGATGAGGTGGCACTGATGAGGCTGCACTCATAAGGCTGCACTAATGGGCACTGATGATGCGGCACTGATGGGCACTGATAAGCTGCACTGATGGGCAATGATGAAGAGGCACTGATGAGGCTGAATGGATGTGCACTGATGAGGCTGCAATGATGGGCACTGATAGGCTGCTCTGATGGACACTGATGAGGCTTCATTGATGAGGCTGCACTGATGGGCACTGATAAGCTGCACTGATGGGCGCTGATGAAGAGGCATTGATAAGCTGCACTGATGAAGAGTCACTGATGAGGTGGCACTGATGGGCACTGATTGACAGCACTGATATGTTGCACTAATGGGTACCAATATGCTGCACTGATGGGCACCGATATATCTTCTCTATTCTATTATTTTCTATTTCTATTTTCTATTCCAATGTGGGGGGGGGGGGGGGGGTTTGAAGCACGTGATTGGAACCTGAGGCTCTATTTGGCTTAGAAAAAAGGGTGGGCTTGGGGCGCAGAGCACTGCGCTCCGAGCCCACCTAGTTGTGCGGCAATAGCGAATGATGATTCGCTATTCTGACACTGATCCTCCTCCCGGCCAATCAGGAAGCAGGTCCTGAGACTCGTCACCCGATTGGCTGAAAGGACAGGCGATCCTATTGCACGCCTAAGGGGAGGAGGGAAGGGACGCGTGGCGGAAGCCGTCATGATGCGGAGGAGATGCCCGCCTGCCACCAGTCGCCCATAGGAGTGCTGCCCTCCCGCAACCTAGATGGGGTAAGTGTGGGGATGGGTGACGGACCGCAAAATCCCCGGGGGGAATGTGGGTGACCTGACTAAGCGGGAGCAGGGTGTGCGGGCAGCCCAATAGAGCGTTTGCGGGGGGGCTGGGGTTTGGTGTCGTGCTTGCCATCGGCCAACCAGGGGGGTGGTTGTTTGCAGCCCCCCCCCCAATAAAACCCACCGGCCACCACTGATTGAAGCTCACAAACAATTTACTGTATGCTTTATAAAAAGGATCTTACCAATGACTGTGCGTTCTCTTCGCAGCGAGTAACAAGCTATTGTTCAAAGAGTTTTTTTTATATCAGCCGGAGCCAATTTAGAAATAAAATAATACATCAATGTCAATTATAAGCCAGATCAAGCCTGTAATCCCTTCCCAGTTAACACCTCACCAGGAAAAAGTGTCCCCCCCCCCCCCCCCCGAAAAAAGGAGACCTAATGAAAGAGGCGAATATTCAATTTGTGCTCTTTGACTCCGGAATTAAGACGGAATCCAATCTTAATGTCGCTGCGGCGCAGCATCGGAGATAAGGTCGCCCTGGCTGCGACCTTAGACAGGGATTTCAAGTCGCATTCGCTGACCGCAACATGTTAATAATGGATAAAATATGATTTCAATAATAGACCTGATACATAATTCATCGTATCTTCCAGGACAGCGTGCGGATCGCGCACAGCGCTGCGTGGATATGAATATGCTAAAATTAAGTCCTTTCCGCAGACAGACATTTTATCGCATAATCAGGACGCTGACTAAAACACATTAACCAGGAGAAGGGCGGCGGCAGAGGAGCTTTGTTTTACAATGTCTTCTCTTCTGGGGAGGATTGCAGAACACTCGTCTGTCCAGAGATATCTTTACCAGGGTTTTTTATTTTTTCAGCGGGAACGCGGGGAAATGCCGTTCCGGCACCTCCAGCACTGAATGAATGTAATGGCAGCCAGAGGCGTAGCTGGAAGCTTGTGGGCCCCGGCGTAAAAGTTGACCCTGCTACTACCTTCCAATGCACGCAAAGATATTCCAAGTGGCTAAAGAGTTATTTCAGAGCTTCATTTACATATTGAGAGGGTAATTCAAAATATTTTGGAAACCCCATACACGTCAATCAGAAAAAAATTCCTTGTATAATCAATTAGTAAAAATGTAAGGCAGCATGGGCCCCCCTGGAGCATGGGAGAGGTCTCATTTGTGACCCCCGAGAACGCTATTGCTACGCCCCTTGATGGCAATGGGTGCTGGGTTGCGCTACAGTGTTTATTGATGCTGACTGCTGGAGGATCTATTGGTGCTGGAGGGGATATATTGTTGTGGGCGGGTCTATTGTTGCTGCTGGGGGGCCTATTGGAAGAGATCTATTTTTTTCAGGGGAAAGTCTATTGTTGCTGGTCTGGTATTTACTGTTGAGGGAGCAGTCTATTGTAGCCGACTGCTGGAGGATCTATTGATGCTGTCGGTAGGGAGTTCTGTTGTTGCTGCCAGGGATCTATTGTTGCTGGGGGCATAGGCGTGCCCAGCCTACTGCATTAGGGAGTGACCCCAAAGCTCAAACACGCATGTGTGTGTGTATATAGATATATATATAGGGCAGTAGGGTCGATGGACAGTGTTAGTAGAGCAGTGGACGGTGTCAGTATAGCAGAGATTGTTCTCAGTAGTTTATTTTTTATATGTTTTTATTATGACTATTTTACAATTTTATTATTTTTTACAATATTTTTTTTACAATACTTTATTAAATTTTTTTTTCTAAACCCCTAATGTCTCTCTTTGGAGACAGAGAAAGGGACTGAGGACAGGAATTCCCCAGTCCCTTTCTCTGCAGCCAAGCAGCAGGGGGAATCTGCCCAGCACAGGGTGATTAGGGTGTGCCCAGGCACACCTGGCACACCCTGTGTGCATGCCTATGTCTGGGGGGGGGGTATTGTGTTGCAGGTGGCCCATTATTGCTGTGAGGATCTATTGTTGCTGGGGGCAGTGGCAGCTGGTGCTCAATATTTTGGGGGGGTGTCAAACCAGCACCAACCCCCCCCAATTAATGAAAGAGGAAATGTTTTCACCATTTACACTGTGTACTAACGCTAGCCTCTTGAGGGCTGCTGGATTTTAAAGTGGTTGTAAAGGCATTACAACCACTTTAACCTACAGGTAAGCCTATATTAAGGCTTACCTGTAGGTATCCTGCATATCTCCTAAACCTGCACGGTTTAGGAGATATATAGTGTATTTGCATGCACCAACGTAATCGGTGCATGCGCAGTGCAGAAACGGACCGATGTGCCGTTTCGTCACGGACATCGTGCCGCGAATGGCGTAACGTCATGCGACTCCGGCCAATCACGGCCTGAAGTGGGGACATCGCTGGATTCCTCTGCTGGTAAGTGGCACTTCATGGACTAATATGCAATGGGTTTACTGCCTCTTTAAGGCCCCCTTTTCCTGCACAGCCAGACAGCACGCATTTGGATCAGGTAAAGGGGTTATGGGATGCCCAACTTGACTTGAAGAACAACAAAATGAAGACAATGTCCCCTGAAGACTTGTAAAGAACGTCCATCTAGAGCAGTGTTCCCCAACCCAGTCCTCAAGGCCCACCAACAGGTCATGTTTTCAGGATTTCCCTCAGATGAATCAGCTGTGGTAATTACTAAGGCAGTGAAACTGATCAAATCACCTGTGCAAAATAATGGAAATCCTGAAAACATGACCTGTTGGTGGGTCTTGAGGACAGGGTTGGGGAACACTGATCTAGAGGACCTCTCCCTTATAGGCACTGAGGGTGTAGAGGTACTCACTGTCCCTGGGAATCCTGCTGCTTCTGAATAGATTACTGTGCAGTCCTCCTGCTGTCCAGGTTCTTCCATGCAAGCCAGGGTCTCCTAGCAGAGACTGTAGGGTAGTGGAGATCCCTCTGTCCCTCTTCCTATCTCTCAGCTCCCGGCCCAGAGGCAGAGCCCCCTCAGCCAGGGGTCCCCTCCTAGGCTACACAATACAGCTTCCTCACTCCATCTTCCACTAGGGTTGCCCCCTCATCCCTTTAAACCCGAATACATATTAATTACACAGGTTCTGTGGCTGATTAAGGTGGTAATTAAACTCACTTGGTGCCTCATCTGCATTAAATTAGCCTCAGAACAACCTGTGTAATTCATATGTGTTCGGTTTTAAAGGGATGAGGTTAGGGTTGCCACCTTTTCTTCAAGCCAAACCTGAACACTTTAGCAACGCACACCTGTTTATTTTTATAGTATAAACTATACATATATTTTGCAAGTAAATAACATTTCCAATCATATGAAGTTAATCATAAGAGTCCCCTTTACATCAGAGTCTACATAGTTCTCATTTTACATCTAAATCTGCAGAGTTCCCCTTTTACATTTGAACTTGCATAGTTCCCTTACACTGTAAGGGGGAATCTGCAAACTCTGACGTTAGGGAGAACTCTGGGGACTCTAACATAAGGAATGCTTTGGGAGCCCTAATTTAAGGGGGAACACTGAGAACTCTGATGTACAGAGAGGACTCTGATGTAAGGGGGAACACTGTGGCCTCTGGTGTAAAGGGGAACTCTGATGTAAGGGGTGCTCTGAGAACCCTGGTTTACCTTAGTGTACTCACTCAGAAGTAGGAGAGAGAAGGGGGAAGACTTCAGTCACAGGCAGGAATAGATGGTGAGCTCACTCACCCCTTGGCAGTCAGCACCTCTCACCCAGATGTATCTCAGGCTGCTGGACTTCAAATTTCCCACCCCTTTTCTTTTCTGAGGGACAGCGCCAGGGATTGGAATGTGGGCAGACACAGAGGGGTAGGGGCAGGAGGAAGAGAAACAGATTGAGCCCTCTCTCCTCTCTGCCTGTGTGTGTGGGGGGGATTGTTAGTGCTGGCTTTGGGCAGTGTGAATAAGAGTGTAACAGACACTCTTGGCTTACAACTGCAGCCAGCAATTCTGCTAGGCAGCCATAGTCTGGTCTGAACAGTGTGTCCGGGTTTCAGGTGATCTGAAACCTGGACACATGATGCCAAACCCGAACTATCCGGGTGAATCCCGGACAGGTGGCAACCCTATCTTCCACCTAACTCCCCTTGCTGGCCAGGCTCCACGATATTTAAGGGCCTGTCTGACTGCCCTGCCAAGGCTCCAGCCTGGGAATTAGTCAAACTTCCACAAACATTCAGATTCCTACCCCCCGCCCACTAGCTTCTAGAAGTTTCCATGAAACCTCCAGAACCAGGGGAGAGGCGATAGAGGCCTGGTCTGTAGAGCCTTCCAGCCTGACCCAATTAACAGACTCATGCAATGACCATGAGTCAAGTAAATTTTCCTACACCTATTCCAGAACCAGAGGGTGCTGCACTAAGGAAATAATTCACAGACTCTATGTTGATTTTGTTCTATTTTATTTATTTATTTTTTTTCACTTTGTAATATGAAAATATTGTTTGAGCACTTTTGTTTGAGCACTTTTTTTGGGCTTATTCATATATTGGTTTATATATATATATTTTTTTAAGAATACAAGGTGAGGTGCTGCACATTTGTAGAAATAACTATAAACCATTCATTATTCAGCCTAATCAGCATTCCCTGTACATTTACACTTATTGGCGTCCACTGTCCGGCTTCCATATTATTCATAACGCTGGTTCTTCCACCTGAGATTTTTTTAGAACGATCCCACATGTCAGTCATGATTGGTTGATAATGTTCCTGAGGCAGACCTGCCTGAATCTTATAAATCATTCTATCTGTGCCATCTCTATTACATTACTCCTAGCCTCATGCCTGACAATGACAGATGCCCCGGTGCTTACTTGTTTCTTATTTTCCCTTAAAATCAGCATTTTCTCTCCTGAAATTTTATGACCATTTTATTGTCACTGACAAAGCGTGAACAATATATATAAGGGGTACATTGTCGCGGAATTTTCTATTTTCAGCCAAGCGTGCGCTGTACTTAGACGACAATGGACTGTACTGTTTGGCTTTATATCAGGTGTCCTGAAAATAGTTTGTAACAACTGAAAACTTATTATTTTCATTTTGCATAAATTGGGGACGAGTTTGAGTGTCTGTAAATTTTTTTTTGTTGCATTCCTGATTCCTCTATATAGATCTTTATATCACTAGAGGGGTCACCAGCAGGAGGAAGGAGGTCCTGATTCCTCTATATAGATATTTATATCACAAGAGGGGTCACCAGCAGGAGGAAGGAGGTCCTGATTCCTCTATATAGATCTTTATATCACTAGAGGGACCACCAGCAGGAGGAAGGAGGTCCTGATTCCTCTATATAGATCTTTATATCACTAGAGGGGTCACCAGCAGGAGGAAGGGGGTCCTGATTCCTCTATATAGATCTTTATATCACTAGAGGGGTCACCAGAAGGGGGAAGGAGGTTCTGATTCCTCTATATAGCTCTTTATAATACTAGAGGGATCACCAGCAGGAGGAAGGATGTCATAATTCCAGTATACAGTATAGATCTTTATATCTCTAGAGGTGTCAACAGGAGAAGTAAGGAGGTTATGATTACTCTATATAGATCTTTATATCACTAGAGGGGTCACCATGAGAAGGAAGGAGATCCGGTTTCCTCTATATAGATCTTTATATCACTAGAGGGGTCACCAGCACGAGGAAGGAGGCCCTGATTCCTCTATATCAGTGTTTTTCAACTCCAGTCCTCAAGGCACACCAACAGGTCATATTTTCAGGATTTCCATGAGTTTGCACAGGTGATTTGATCAGTTTCACTGCCTTAGTAATTACCACAGCTGTTTCATCTGAGGGAAATCCTGAAAACATGACCTGTTGGTGTGCCTTGAGGACTGGAGTTGAAAAACACTGCTCTATATAGATCTTTATATCAATAGAGGGTAGAGTTGAGCGAACACCTGGATGTTCGGGTTCGGCCGAACTTCGCAAAAAAGTTTGGGTTCGGTACCGAACTTGACCCCGAACCCCATTGAAGTCAATGGGGACACAAACTTTTCGGCACAAAAATGGCTGTAAAAAAGTCCTGGAAAGGTCTAGAGGGCTGCAAAAGGAAGCAAAATTGGGGTAAGAGTAGGACAAGTGCCCTACAAAAAAATGGGAAATAATAGGGAAAAAAATAAAAATGGGAGGAGGAGGTGGATGTGGAGTAGGAGCCTAGAGGTTGACTAGGCCATGACCGTGGCAGTGTAGGTGGAAGTGGCGGTGGTGGAGGAGGAGGAGGAGGTAGCCAACACTGTTTTTGTTTGTTTGGTTTTTTTTTTCTAATTGGGGTAGCACCCAAAATGTTGAGGCATATTAAAAAAAAATATATATATACCAATGGCTGTGTGAGTCTGGTCTAATTGTCTATTCTGCATAAGGTACAGACAAGTCTTGTGGGATCCATGCCTGGTATAGAACTAGGGGATGATTTTAGCGCAATAATCTGTCCCTTACGGCACCAGCAGGAACCTCTCCATATAGCACTAGGAGATGATTTTAGAACAATAATCTGTCCCTCACAGCACCAGCAGGAACCTCTTCCTATAGAACTAGGAGATGATTTTAGAACAATAATCTGTCCCTCACAGCACCAGCAGGAACCTCTCCCTATAGCAGTAGGTGATGATTTTAGAACAATAATATGTCCCTCACAGCACCAGCAGGAACCTCTCCCTATAGAACTAGGAGATTATTTTAGAACAATAATCTGTCCCTCACAGCACCAGCAGGAACCTCTCCCTATAGAACTAGGAGATGATTTTAGAACAATAATCTGTCCCTTACAGCACCAGCAGGAACCTCTCCCTATAGCAGTAGGAGATGATTTTAGAACAATAATCTGTCCCTTATAGCAACAGCAGGAACCTCTCCCTATAGCACTAGGAGATGATTTTAGAACAATAATCTGTCCCTCACAGGAGCAGCAGGAACCTCTCCCTATAGAACTAGGAGATGATTTAAGAACAATCATCTGTCCCTCAAAGCAGTAGACTCTACCTAGTCCAGTATCAGATGGTTCTGTAATGCAGGATGAGATGTTATTAGATCTGCAATCTGTCCCTCACAGCGCCAGCAGCATCCTCTCCCTACACTAGCCTGAGAGCATGTGACATGCAGCACTAGGTGACTCCAGTTTATACAGAGGCTGGGTCACATGATGCACTGGCCAATCACAGCCATGCCATTAGTAGGCATGGCTGTGATGGCTTCTAAGGGCAAACCAGTGAAACACTTGTTGATTGGCTGCCCTGCAGCTATTCAACAGGCGGGATAAAATACCCGAACCCAGACTTTTTTTTAAATGTGCGGGTTAGGGTTCAGGTCACGGACACCCCAAAGTTCGGTACGGACCTGAACTTTACAGTCCGGGTTTGCTCAACTCTACTAGAGGGGTCACCAGGAGAAGGAAGGAGGTCCCGATTCCTCTATATAGATCTTTATACCACTAGAGGGGTCACCAGCAGGAGGAAGGAGGTCCTGATTCCTCTATATAGATCTTTATATCACTAGAGGGGTCACCAGCAGGAGAAAGGAGGTCCTGATTCCTCTATATAGATCTTTATATCACTAGAGGGACCACCAGCAGGAGGAAGGAGGGCCTGATTCCTCTATATAGATCTTTTTATCACTAGAGGGATCACCAGCAGGAGGAAGGAGGTCCTGATTCCTCTATATAGATCTTTATATCACTAGAGGGGTCACCAGCAGGAGGAAGGGGGTCCTGATCCCTCTATATAGATCTTTATATCACTAGATGGGTCACCAGCAGGAGGAAGGGGGTCCTGATTCCTCTATATAGATCTTTATATCACTAGAGGGGTCACCAGCAGGAGGAAGGAGGTCCTGATTCCTCTATATAGATCTTTATATCACTAGGGGGGTCACCAGCAGGAGGAAGGGTGTCCTGATTCCTCTATATAGATCTTTATATCACTAGAGGGATCACCAGCAGGAGGAAGGGGGTCCTGATTCCTCTATATAGATCTTTATATCACTAGAGGGGTCACCAGCAGGATGAAGGAGGCCCTGATTCCTCTATATAGATCTTTATATCACTAGAGGGGTCACCAGCAGGAGGTCCTGATTCCTCTATATAGATCTTTATATCACTAGAGGGGTCACCAGCAGGAGGAAGGAGGTCCTGTTATCCAAACACCCTAATAAAAAATGTCCATGTCTTTGACCTCCATTGCAGTAGCAAAAGCACACCTTGGTCAAGGACAACCCCCCCCACCATCTGATTGGACAATAAAGGAGCAGCGGCACACAGAACCTAACTGTATGAGCTCTCCTCTCTTGGAGAGTGCTGTTGTGCAGAGCATGAGAGGTATTTACAATAACTATGCTAAAAATATAAATGTGAATGTTTTTTGATGACTGCATGAGTGCACTGATTGCGATGGGCGGATGGTAAGTTATATACGTGTGGGGGGATAAATGTGCAGGGGATGATCTGATCTAGACAAACCCATCCATTCTGGAGAATTAGCAATGAATAAACCTTTGAAAAGTGGTGATCCCATAACCCCCCCCCCCCTTCATAAATAATCCGCATGCGTCTCACTTTTTTATAGCTAAATAACGAGACGCATTCATCTGCCCCCACCGCGGCTTCCTTCCCCGGGTCCAGACAACACATTCATTCTGCATGCATTAAAGTATCTTCAATAAGGAAAGTGTAGAGTGATTTAGTAAATGAAAAGCTAAATCATATATCTTTATATGGTTAATAATGACTACATCAACATGCACAATAAAATCCGGGCTTTTATTAGCTGCTACATGTGGTTGTGAGGGGGAAAAAACTCATTATTAATATGGATTTCATTACCATAAAATTAAGTTCTGAGGTCGTTACCGAGATTCATGGGCTAGTTAAAGGTTTAATGTATGATTATTTCAACGCAAAACCGTTTTATATAGATATGGGCGACGGCCTGCCAGGCCCTGAGAGGCTGCATTTCTGGAAAAAAGAATTCCCCAGAGGCCAACTGAGCTCGATTCCTAGGGAGCCCCAAGTTTGGCGAGGCGTGTCCCTGGAATTGTCCCAATTTAATTATTGGCACAATCAAATTCAAATTAATTTGCGTTATATTAAAACCATTAAGCGTTAAAAATGTTTTTTCTTTAGTTACATTTTTAGTTTTTAGTCTTCTATGAGAGCGTCATGTTAAAGCAAATCTAAACCCAGGAGCAAACAGTTATTGTCAGGGTAGGGAGCGCTTGTAGAACGCCAACCCGAGGTTTCCCAGGGTACAGAGTCTAAGCCCCAGCCTTCTTCTTTACCTGGGCCCCTGATGGTGGGGATGGACTTGCAGCAAGCTGTAACCAGGTTGCAGCCCCCAGGTACACCCAGCTGATGATGCAGAGACCATTCGCATATGTAGACTACAGATGGCAGGAGACAGGAAACAAGCCGAGGTCAGGGCAGGAGGGAAATGAGCAAAAAGATGAAGCCTTGATTGGTGCATGTGAAGTCAGACACTGAATGCACAAAATAATAGTTAACAGCAGCTAAGAGAACTAGGAAGTTGCTCAGGCAACGCGGGTTGCACTGAGCTTGTATTATAAAGGGAAGAAAAACAAGAAAGGGAAGCAAACAAGAAGACGGGCCAGGAAATGATTGACGGGGACGGAAATATAAATCAGAGGACTCCCTGTCTGGATTCGCTGGTGAGGGGGTTAGAGCCGCAGTCCTTATTGCTTTCTGTGTGTAGGCAGGTACTGTCTGTACTCCCCGTTGTAGGTGGCACTCGACCAAATGCAAAAGGGGAAGGAAGTTGTGAAGAACTTTTTCTCTATAACTTCCTGCAGTCACAAGGAGACAGCTGTCCAATTGGACCCTGGCATCCCATGTGACCCCAGCGGCCATCTTGGGTCAAGCAGTGTCTAATTAAGACTCCGACTCCTGGGTCTGGTGTGCTTTGGCTAGCATAGGGATAGGTTCCCTGACTGGCAGGGACAGTACTTAGAGGTAAGGAAAGGTTCCTGAAAAGTAGAAACAATGCAGGGACTACATCCTTTCTAGGAAGCCTCTCCTTTGGAAGTGGACCGACCAGGCCGCATTACACTCCTCGTTGCGTCTTCAGTCCACATCACACTGCACCTTTCTCGCATGTGTCCCAGCAATGGAGGTTCACCCTCCCTTTTTGGTTTTCATGCAGGCATGCTATGCTGAAGATATGGCATTGCTAGGAAGAGTAGAGGGAGGCAATAGAAAGGGGTTATATGTAGATGTAGATCAAGTAGAAGGTGGAATTGATGGGTGGTCTTAGTAGGGGGACAGAACTGTTCACTCTGGGACATACAGTTGAAGACAGGGGTTAATCTTATACCCTTTAATTGAGTTTCTGCCTTCCAGGAAATTAGGTGAGTACACATCCTTCCTGGCAGGATCCTTTGCAAACTGTTGGTGGTTTCTTTCTTCCAAAAGCCCCCCAACACTACTGCCATTATGCATGCTTGCAGTTCCCTGATGCCATAAGTCCTTCCACTTTTTCTTTTTTATTCACCATTAGTGGTGGGTGGTCTTTAACCACTTGCCGACGGCTGATCGGCATTTGACGGCGACAAAGTGGCACTGTAACGCGAATCGCCGTCATACGACGGCGGCCGCGAACTCGCGCCGTGTGCGCGCGCGCGCTTGAAGGGGACGGAGACAAATGTAAATGTCTCCGTCCCCTTATTACAGTAACCGTCCCGCTAGATGTCCCGGTCCGGTTTTTAGTAACCGGACCGGGACATCTAACTTTCGGGGACATTGTTTACGGCAACGTCGCGGGCGCGGATCCCCCGCGCGCGCGCGTGTGCCGCGCTCAAGCGCCGGCGGCAGCATACTGCCGCTAAGCGCAATGTCACGGTGAAACAGCGGCAGTTTACGGCTAGTCGGCAGCCGTTCACCAATTTCTGGTGGGTGGTGATTACCACTTATTTTTTCTTTTTCACCTTCCTGAATACCGTAGTCCCTTGACGTTCGTACGTATTACCGTCATCACAACCCC
>BLSH010129786.1:1714345-1728102 GCA_018402905.1 Glandirana rugosa | reverse complement strand
AGGAAGATGATATTCCGACTGTCCTCATCACTGTCGCCGTAGTTATGAAGACAGTCGGGTTGTGACCTTCGTTCCTTTCCTCCTCTCTCGGTCCTCCTCCACGCCCGACACGAGAGAGAGTGGAGGAGGAGTATTCGAACGTGTATTACTTTCCCACCGTGTTAAACGGTAGAAACGAGACCCGTGACCTACTAGAACAGGACTATGACTCATGTTCGGGTTTCATCTAGAATTGGTGAACGGCTGGCAGTTAGCCGTTAACTGCCGCCGTTTCACCGAGACATTGCGCCTAGCGGCAGTATACTGCGCGTGCTCACTAGGCGCGATCACGCGGCCGCCGTCATATGACGGCGATCCGCGTTACAGAGCCACTTTGCCGCCGTCAATTGCCGATTGACGGTCGGCAAGTGGTTAAGATCTACTTTGGGCTTGTACTCAGTATCAGGACAAGATCATCCAGTGCCCAGAGCAAAGATGGCAAATTGTGCCACCCTTTCATTATGTGCAAGCTTATGAGGAGGAGGTGAGAGAGAGCACAGCCCGCACCTCCTCCTGGCTCTCTCCTCCTTTCCTTGCTTCCAGTGTTGGGCTGACAGAAGTATTGATGCCGCTGTCACTACTCCTGTCAGCCTTATAGTAGAAGGAACTTGTGACGCCCCCATATGCAATAAACAATACAATGCAGCCGCCATCTGCCCACCCCCTGTCCCAGCCCTGCTTGCTCAGTGTGCCTTGGGTACTTGAATGCTTTCCTGCAGTACCAGAGACTTCCTGCAAACTGCTCCCAGGGAACTTTGCATGTGGGTCCATCATCTCTCCCTGTGCTGAGACTCCTCTAAACCTCAGCTAAGTGACCCAGAGGGTCTTCTACCACAGGACAAATACCCTGCTGTTCCAGGCCTCAGCGTATTTATACATTCCTCAGCCCCCTATTGGTCATTCTCCCTGCCAGGTATTGGCTACATCTTGAATATGCAAGTGAGGGTCTGCCTCTTCCAGCCCACTGAATTCTGGAACTTACCATAAATCAGGGGGAAACAGTCGAGCCTGCAACCAGCAGAACCGAGAGCAGAACTTCACTCCACTGGCTACAGAAGAGCCAAAAACAAAATTTTCCGCAAACTGTTTGCAACCTAACTAGGAGGGTGCTACATACACTATATGGTGAAGTGTTTGTAAACACCTAGCTAACCATTACATGTTGTTGGACATCCTATTACAAAATCATGGGCATGATGTTGCCCCCCACCCTCATTGCAGCTATAACAGCCCTCACTTTTCTGGGAAGAGATTCCACAAGAATTTAGTGTGTGTGTCTGACTCACCATCTGCATTCCAATACATCCAAAAGGTGTTCAGTAGGGTTGTAGTCAGGGCTTCATACAAGTCACTCAAGTTCCTCCACACTGAACTCAAGTCATGTCTTCATAGACCTGGTTATATGTACAGCCATGCTTAAACTGAAAAGGGTCTTCCCCAAACTGTTGTCACAATGTTGAAAATGAACAGTTGTATGAAATGTTTTCCTTTGGGGAGGTGGCACAGATACATGTAGAACCTGACCTGCAAAACGTGGTCACTTCTTCATATCACATCCCTCCCACACACCAGAGTTCCCTCATCACATCTGGGCCCCCTTCACATTAGAACCTATCCCATCACATTACAGTACCCCCTTCACAGTATAGTCCCCCCTTTACATCAAAGACCCATACCACATCAGAGCCCTCAGTCCCCTCTTCACAAATAGCCCTACCTTGGAGCTGGGCACTCTGCAGCCATGCCCACTCTGCATTTCCGAGGCTGACCAGTGCCCCCCAGCCCCTAACCAATGTCAGTGGTCCTAGGAGGAGACATGAATGAAATCTGGGGGGGGGGGGCTCAGCCCACCCAAGCACCCCTCTAGATCCGGCCCTAATGGACACCAGAAGTCAATTCAGAAATATAGGGAATTGCAGTATGATGCACCCTGTGGAAGCTTGCCCCATCCCATACGTCTACCTATTGGTCCTTTAATGTCGTGGTGGCAGTATAAATGCCATTGTGGCCAGGCATTTATTCTGCCTTAAATCATTGGAGCCAGGTATTTCACTTTCCCATATCTCATGTAAGTTGGCTAATGTGAAAACCAGATGTCAAAACCTTTAGTAGATTCACAAATATAGGGAATTGCAGTGGTATGCAAATTCTAACCTGTAGAAACTGCCCCATCTCATAAACCTACCTATTGGTCCTTCAATGTGGTAGGTGGCAGTGGTCAATCTATTGTTTTTACATAATATATATTTTGTTTTACCCCGGCCTCCACTGTGTACTCTTCAAGTAAGCTCTCCAGACAGTAAACTCCCAGGTCAAAATTTAGAAATAGATCCCTCAGGGGTCCAGCTGGGACCTCCAGGCAATGTTTCCAGCAGAGCCCCTAGACAAGGGACTCCTTTTGCAGGACTGGACCCAGGACCCACTAACAGGCCAGGTTTGCAGGATAACTGAAATACATCACAGGTGATATCATCTGCTGCTCAGTGATTGCAGTATTCTAGTCTGCATCTCCCCAAGGTAATACTTAAAATCTGGCCTGTTGGTGGGTCCCGAGGACCGGAGTTGAGAACCACTGCTTTAGAGGCACGGCCATGTTTCTTGCAGCCAGGAAGCCATCGTTGGTTTACAACACAATATGGCTGGAGAGGAACTCAAAAGAAGCGAGATGTTTATAGCCCAAATCAAGCTTCTTTTTCTTAAATCAACAATAAAAATACAGCCGTGTCACTTCCAACAATCCCAGCATGACTAACTGAGGCTCGGCTCCTAACCTCGCTCCTCTGCTGTGATATCGATCTTCTCTATCACTTTGCTTTTCTTGCCTTTTGTGCCGTCGGATAACATCTGCTACATGGAAAAGTCTTGTTCCCATTTACCGCCTCGGGATCCAAGGGGCCCGGCGCTGATTTCCAGCAGTTCCTCGTCGCCTATGACTAGGTTATTGGAAATTCCAACCCTAATCTCTCACGCCTGAGTCTACACAACACCATCCCCGGGGTGTTGACTCAACGCTGAAGAGACCCATGGGGGCCGCTATTAAAATGACTCAAAAAAAAAATCTTCCATGTAATGAACCCAAAGTGCCGCATTAACGGTAAAATTTAAATAAGCAAATTCATTTTACGCTTTTTTTTAATTTTTTTTTTAATGAAAACATATGTTCTCTCCCCTGGTCCTTCTAATGTATTCTATTTTGCATATTGTTTTCTATTTTACAAAAACAGATGTAAAACATTTAATGATGTTTTGTTTATTAATTTAGTTCATTAGTCTCTTTTTCTTTAAAGAAGAGGAAAAAAAAAAAAAGATAAAAGGGAAATTGTTGTTTGTATTTTTTTTAATAGGAAGCAGAGGCAAAGCTTTTTGTACCTGAAAATGAACAAATGAAAGTCTTCCTTTGCATCTCTTAACCCCTTGCTTACTGGGCACTTAAACCCCCCTCCTGCCCGGACCGATTTTCAGTTTTGTCGCTCTTTGAATGACAATTGCACGGTCGTGCGACGTTGTACCCAAACATTGACGTCCTTTTTTTCCCCACAAGTAGAGCTTTCTTTTGTTGGTATTTTATCACCACTGCAGTTTTTATTTTTTGCGCTATAAACAAAAAAAGAGCGACAATTTTGAAAAAAAGAAAATTTTTTTAATTTTTTGCTATAATAAATATCCAAAAATGAAGAAAAAAAACAAATTTATTCATCAGTTTAGGCCGTCATATATTCTTCTACATATTTTTGGTAAAAAAAATCACAATAGGCGCATATTGATTGGGTTGCGCAAAAGTTATAGCGCCTACAAACTATGGAAATTGGTTTATGGCACTTTTATTATTATTTATTTTTTACTGGTAATGGCGGCGATCTGTGATTTTTATTGGGACTGTGATATTGCGGTGGACATGTCGGACATTTTTGACACTTTTTTGGGACCAATGACATTTATACAGTGATCGGATCTAAAAATAGACACTGATTACTGTATGAATGTGATTGGCAGGGATGGGGTTAACACTAAGGGGGCAGTGAAGGGGTTAACTGTGTTCCCTGTATGTGTTCTAACTGTGTGGGGGCGGGGCTGACAGGGACATAACAGATCTCACTGATCCAAATCACAGGGATCAGTAGATCTGTCATGCCCCTCCCCACAGAGCGTGGAACCGCCGTGTTTACATTGGCGGTTCCCCGTCCTGGCTCTCTGTGAGGAGATCGCGGGTTTCGCGGGCACGCCCATGCAGCGTGTGGTGGGCGCGCTGCGCACCACTGGCGGCTGCGAGAATGCGCCTGGAGCGCACAAAGGGGCGGACATCAATTGACGGCACCCCGGCAATTCAGATCCACGCTGCAGCCGTCAATCAGCTATAGCGCGGATCTGAAGTGGTTAAGGGTATGTCATTCATTTAACAAAACAATACATATAAGGGACACCTTGAGATACTCACTCTAAAAGCAGGAATACACAGTTAGAAAATCGGCCGATCGCTCGACCGCCGAGAGGTCGGTGGTCAAAAACGTTGCAGGAATACACGGTTAGAAAACCGGCCGATCGCTCGACCGCCAAGAGGTCGTGGTCAAAAACGTTCCGCTCATGCTTGATGTGTTCAAGAGATTTTTTTACTGCCGACCTTCCCACCAACGCATAGAATATCGATCGATCGCAAGCGATACGATGCAAATTTTAAATTTTTTCAATCGTCTTTTTTGTTCACAATATCGATATCGGGAATTACCTGCTGGGCATCAATGTTTAGAATATCGGCCGATCGTTCGCAGAACGGAAATTTTCGGCTGATATTCTTATCGTGTATTCCTGCCATAAGACAGGCCATACAGAATTTTCTTTCTAAAATTGTTTCTAAGAATCTTCATTCGAATTTCCCACCATTATTGGGCTGCAGCAACAGCCGATTTTCGTGCGGCAATCAAATTTGTGAAATCGAACATGTTGAAATTTTTTTGAAAAGTGAATAGTTTTCTAATCAATGATGGGAGAATTGCATGAGAAATGTAATAGAAAAAGGAATGTACATGAGTGCAAGAAAAGAAAATTCCCGGAAAGAAAAGAAGATTCCCAGCCGAATTTCGAAAATCAATGGTGGCACAATCGGATCACAAAACGCACGGAATTTCTGATTTTGAAAAGAACATTCGTTCGGAATTTGACCGTGTATGGCTTGCCTTTTAGGGTACGTCAATAATTTAACTAAATAATACATATAAGGGACACCGTGAGATACTCACTCTAAGGCTGGCCATACATAGGTCGAATTTCAAAAGAATTTTCTTTTGAAAATCGTTTCTAAGAATTTTCGTTCCAATTTCGCACCGTTAGTGGGCTGCAGCAACAGCTGATTTTCGTGCGGCAATCAAACTTGGGTAATTGGACATGTTGGAAATTTTTAGAAAAACAAACGATTTTCTAATCAATGATGGGAGAATCGTGCGAGAAATGTAATAGAAAAAGGAAGGCACATGAGTGCAAGAAAAGAAAATTACCGAAAAGAAAGTTCCCAGAAAGAAAAGAAGATTCCCAGCCGAATTTTGAAAATTAACCACTTCAATACTTTGTACTTATAACACTTTCCTACCAGACCAATTTCCAGCTTTCAGTGCTGTTTGAATGACAATTGCGCGGTCGTGCGACGCTGTACCCAAACAAAATTTTTCTCATTTTGTTCCCACAAATAGAGCTTTCTTATGGTGGTATTTATTTTTTTGCGCTACAAATAAAAAAAGACAGAAAATCTTGAAAAAAAAAAATCTCTGTTTCTCTCACAAAACTTTGTAAATAAGTACATTTTCTCCATCACTGATGGGCACTGATGAGGCTACACTGATGGGCACCGATGAGGCAGTACTGATTGGCACTGATGAGGTGGCACTGATGATGAGGCACTTATATGCAGCAATGATGAGCACTGTTAGGTGGCACTGATAAGCAGCACTGACAGACACTGATAGGTGGCACTGATATGCAGCACTGACGGGCACTGATATGCAGCACTGACGGACACTGATAAGCGGCACTGATAGGCACTCATAGACGGCACTGATTGGCACTCATAGGCGGCACTGGGCACTGATAGGTGGCACTGATGGGCACTGATAGGTGGGCATTGGTAGGTAGCACTGGTGGGTACTGATGTGTGGCACTGGTACGCACTGATAGGGGCACTGGTACGCACTGATAGGGGCACTGGTGGGCAGATGCACTGATAGGGGCCCATTCCCTGGTTGTCTAGGGTGGCATCTGAAGGTGACACTGAGTGCCATCCATATTGGGCACTGTGTCCCTTACCTGGTGGTCTAGGGTGATCTCCCTGGTGGTCAAAATCGGCTCCCTGGTGGTCCCTGGTCGGCTCCCTGGTGGTCCTGGGTGGGCACATTGCTGGTGGTCCCTGGGCAGGCTCCCTGGTGGTCTAGTGTAGCGATCCTAGGGGGGGCTGTGCTGATAAACCATCAGCACAAACCCCCCCTGTCAGGAGAGCAGCCGATCTGCTCTCCTCTACTCAGGTCTGCAGACAAGAATAGCCAATAAACGGCTTTCCTGTGTTACACTGTGACCAGCCGTGATTAGTCACAGCTGATCACATGGTAAAGTGCTTCAGATAGAAGTGCTTTACCGAGATCGGTAATGCGGGGGGTCAGACTGACCCCCCACACCACCGATCGCCGCGATGCGCGCCGGCATGTTATCCTGAGGACGTCATATGACGCCCAGTCAGGATAACTCAACCACTTCATTCTGCATACGGCGGTCGGGAAGTGGTTAATGGTGGCACAATCAGATCACAAATAGCTCTGATTTTGAAAAGAAAATTTGTTCGGAATTCGACCGTGTATGGCCTACCTAAGGCAAACTTTTCTATTAAAACATAGTCCATCTTCAATCATAGCAATGGCAGTAACTATAAGACATTCCAAACAGGGACTTATTGGAGATATATACTCCTCCCTGCAAAGGACAGATGGAAGAAAAATACAACATGGTAGCCTAGGGCAATGGCATAGAGATTTGGAGACTCTAAAGCCTCCTACACATGCACAGTTTGTGGGCCAACTGAATGTCCAACTTTTGTCCAAATTGGCTGTTGGCGGTTGTGTCTAGCGTACTGACGCTAGTCAAGTGATTGGCCAACAAAGCCAAAGTCCTCAGTAAGCAAATAAATATGCTATTATAGTGGGGTGAGGATCATGAGCCATGTCATAGAAATTCATATGGAATCCGAATAAATAATCGGCACAGTGTGCCCAAAAACAAAAAGATACTACCTAATATGGGCCTCAAGAGATGGAAAAGACAGGATGACCGACCACTCATATTCCAATCAGGTTCAACTGTGTTCCTAATTCACAAATAACATTCACCTGAACTTCCTCGTCACTACGTTCGGCTTTGTTGTCCAATCACTTGACTACCGTCAGTACGCTAGACACAACAACAGCCAATTTGGACAAAAGTTGGACGTGCGGCTGGCCACCAATCTGCGCGTGTGTACGAGGTTTTAGTGAGGAGGAGTGGGAGCAAGCTTGGAAGAACCTATTGAGAGTATCTTTATCCTCCTTACATTGGGGCTGATTTACTAAATCTTGAAAGTGCAAATTTTGGTGCAGCTCCACACAGAAACCAATCAGCTTCAAGGTTTTATTGTCAAAGCTCGATTGAACAAGCTGAGGTTAGAAGCTGATTGGCTAGCATGCAAAGCTGCACCGTTTTTTGCACTCCAGTGTCCTACTCAGCTATTTATTATCCATAGATCTCAGTATACTCCTTTAAAGCTATATTGTTGGGGTAAAGCAACTACACCAAAATGCCCAAGATGTACTAATGACACGGGTACACTTATACATATGTTGTGGCAATGTCCCAAATGATATTGTTATTGGTAGGTTGTAGTTGATATTTTAAACACAGATACAGCCAAACCCAAAAATAGCATTGCTAGGGATTATGTCGGAAGACATTCTCCTGGTGAAAACGCATATAATGTGGATAAGATCAATGTATATAGCCTATAAATCAGGGATATTCAATTAGTGGACCTCCAGATGTTGCAGAACTACAAATCCCATGAGGCATAGCAAGACTCTGACAGCCACAAGCATGACACCCAGAGGCAGAGGCATGATGGGACTTGTAGTTTTGCAACAGCTGGAGGTCCGCTAATTGCTTATCCCTGCTATAAATTAATATTACAAAAATGGATATCAATCTCTCCGCCAACAACAATACAATGGTCAATTAATTGACAATTAATCTTAACCCTTTCAATACTTACCCCCCTTCCTGCCCAGACCAATTTTCAGCTTTCAGCGCTGTCACATTTTGAATGACAATTGTGCAGTCATGCGACTTTTTTTTCCACATATAGAGCTTTCTTTTGGTGTTATTTGATCACCTCTGGAGTTTTTGAAATAAAAAAAAGACCGAAAATTTTGAAAAAAAAAGTTTTTATTTTTTTTCCGTCACAAAACTTTGTAAATAACTTTGTTTTCTCCTTCAGTGACGGTCACTAATGAGGCAGTAATGATTGGCACTGATGAGGTGGGACTGATGATGAGGCACTTATATGCAGCACTGATGGGCACCAGGGGAGGTCCGTGCATTGAGGGCGCACGGGCGCTCCCCTCCGTCCCTGCCGCCTCCCCCTATCCATGCGCCTGGCCCCTTTTAATGTGGGAGAAAGGTGTTTTTTTTTTAAGCACCTGATTAGAGCCAGAGGCTCTAACAGTCTTCAAAAAGGGTGGGCTCGGGGGGCAGAGAGTGTGACTACCTGTAATCCTGTGCTGTACTGCATACACTACCTGTATTGCTGGCCTATATAGTCTACCTGTGATGCTGGGCTATATACTCTACCTGTGATTCTGTGCTATATACACTACCAGTAATGCTGGGCTATATAGTTTACCTGTGATGCTGGTCTATATACTGTACCTGTGATGCTGTGCTATATGCACTACCTGTAATGCTGGGCTATATACTCTACCCGTGATGCTGAGCTATATACACTATCTGTAATGCTGGGCTATATAACCTAACCCTACCTGTGATGCTGAGCTATATACACTATCTGTAATGCTGGGCTATATACTCTACCTGTGTTGCTGTGCTATATACACTATCTATGATGCTGGGCTATATAGTCTACCTGTGATGCTGGGCTATATACTCTACCTGTGATGCTGTGCTATATACACTACCTGTGATGCTGAGCTATATACCCTACATGTGATGCTTGCCTATATACTCTACCTGACCTGTAATGCTGACCTATATACCCTACCTGTAATGCTGACCTATATACCCTGATCTGTGAGGCTGAGCTATATACCCTGATCTGTGAGGCTAAACAATATACTCTGTCCTCTGATGCTGAGCTGTATACTCTGTCCTGTGATGCTGAGCTGTATACTCTGTCCTGTGATGCTGAGCTGTATACTCTGTCCACTGATTCTGGGGCTGTATACTCTGTCTTGTGATTCTAGGGCTGTATACACTGTCCTGTGATACTGAGCTGTATATTCTGTCCTGTGATTCTGGGGCTGTATACTCTGTCCTGTGATTCTGGGGCTGCATACTCTGTCCTGTGATGCTGAGCTATATACTCCTGACACTATGGGTGGAAGCAGGTGAAATACAGGGGGCAGAGTGGGTGGATTCTATAAGGGGTGGGGCGTACGAGAAGTGGGAGGGATCAAAAAGGAGGGACAGGGTCTAGCACCCCCCATTCTAAAATTCTAAGGGCCCTTACTCAAGATGGCCATGCCCAGAAATGCTAGGAGGGTGTTTTTCTCAGCAAAATAAAGCATGGAAACATGGATGGATGGATGGAGACATGGATGGATGGATGGAGGAGTTTGCTATGAATATTAAAAATAAATTACAAAGAGTTTTTAAATCATGGTGCTCAGATGCGGTAAAGATCTGCTTTAAGGCCTGGTTCACACCTAGGCATTTTTAGTGCTTTTGGCATTTTGCAGATTTGTACTAAAGTCCATTTAACATGGTTTCCTATGGAAGACGTTCTGTAGTGCAAATCTGCAAAATGCAAAAAGCACAAAAAATGCCATAGGTGTGAATCCAGCCTAAGAAGGTAACCCCATGACAGTGGGAATTATGGAATATGTATGAAGTTTGTCTGTTTTCCCTCTTCTTTCTGCAGAGCTTTCGGGACAGATCACATCAATTCAAATTGGGCTGACCCATCCTGGAAGTGCTGCAGAAAGAAGAGCTAGGATTTCAAATCCCCAGACTGCTGCACAGGCTGTGTGGCACCAGGGGCGGCCCGTCCATTGTGGGCACACAGGCGCCACCCCCCCGTCCATGCCCCACCGCCCTCCCTATCCATGCGCCCAGCCCCTATCAGGACACCGGGCGCATGAATTCCTATGACAGGGGTAGGTGGGGGTGTTTTTTTGAAGCACTGAGTCAGAGGCTCTAATAGGCTTCAAAACAGGGTGGGCTCGGGGCGCAGAGCATTGGGTCCCGAGCCCACCCAGGTGTGTTGCAGCAGCAAATGAACATTCGCTGTTGCAACTCTGATCCTCCTCCGGGGCCAATCGGAAAGCAGGTCTGATACCCGTCACCCGATTGGCTGAAAGGACAGGCGATACTATTGGACATGTAGTAGGAGAAGGGAGGAGTCGTCCGCCATCCATAGAAGCCCGCTGCCGCCCACAACCCGGTGAAGCCTGCCGCTGCCCTCGGAGCCCGAAACCCGCCAAAGCCCGCCGCTGCCCCGGAGCCCGCCAAAGCCCGCCGCTGCCACCGTAGCACGCAACCCGCCAAAGCCCGCCGCTGCTGCCGGAGCCTGCAACCCGCCGAAGCCCGCTGCGGGCCCCCGGAGCCCACAACCCGCCAAAGCCCGCCACTGCCCCAGAGCACACAACCTGCCGAAGCCTGCCGCTGCCCCCGTAGCCCGCAACCCGCCAAAGCCCGCCTCTGCCACTAGATCCCGCCGCTGCCTGCCCGAGCCCGCAACTCGCCTGCTGGGGCCTGCTGCAGTAAGCGCAGGGCCGGGGGTGGGGGGTGCTGATGCCACCGACCAATTGGGGGAGTTGTTTGCCGTGCCCCCCCCCAAAAAAAAAAAAACATCGTCCGCTGCTGGTGGCCACTGTCGGCTCATCACCCACAGAGGTAAGTACAGAGGAGACCGGGGGTTGGTAAGGGTGTACAGTGTTTTTTTTTTTCTGAAAAGGTGAACTAACGGAGTCGCTGTAAATGAAATCCCTTGATTTTGCTGGAGGCAGCTCTGACAATGTGGTTTTGAAAAACAGTAATAGGCGCAGCGATATTCTGGAACACATTTGTTTACTTTGCCGCTCAAGTCGCACATCTACCGCCTGAATATTAGCATATTATTCAATTAATGGCCTTCCCAGAGATTAGCCGCGCTCCGCGCCTCCCTCTATGCATATATCAATAGTTATTACAATGCATGAGATCACTGTTCCTGTAAAGAGGGCTTAGCCTATTCATCTGCTATTCGATCGTTATTGTTCTGCCCTAACACTGTTATTTCCGACCTCCAGCTGGAGATTATTAGCAGGCACAAAGTCACACTGGGTTATCATTAGTACTTAATGGGACTTATTCATAATGGGAGAAAATAGCCCGAGTTCCCGACGTGAGCCGAGAGCAATGACCACTTATGTCCTTCAAGGACGCCGTTGGGCCAAATTGCTCTTTATAGGCTGATAGATTTTTTTTTTTTTCTTTTTACTTTTCTTGATGTTTTACTTTTATTCACAGAGGAACTAAACTGTATCTGAGAATCAAAAACTGATAACGCCAATTAGGCATGCTGATAAATTTGTTCATTTTCATCTTTGTTTCATTTTTTTTTTTTCGCTTTTCAGGTCATTCGTTATGATCGCACTTTGTAAATTTGAAAAAAATTTGTAAATCCGAAAAAATTCGTAAATTTGTAAATTCAAAAATTTGTAAATTCGTAATTTATCTGAAATAACTAATGCCACAGCTAAATAAATGGTAACGAATTAATAATAATAAATAATAATGATAATAATTAAAAACGTTTTATTACTAGTATAGTTGTTATTTATTATTAATTCGTTACCATTTATTTAGATGCGGCATTCGTTATTTCGGATAATTCGTAACCTCAGATAAATTCGTATTCGTTACGTTCACTAACAGCCACATTTGAAAGGAAATTCCAATATCTATAATTTAATAGTTAGTTATTATTAGTTAGTTAGTCTTTCTAATTTTAGGATTTTCTTTCTTATTTTCGGATTTCGAATTTATAAATTTTCAAATTTACAAATTTACGTATTTTTTCGAATATACGAATGACCCGAAAAACAAAAACAAAAAAGACTAATGAAACAAAAACCCCAAACACTAAAATCTCATGTATATGTTAACATGTAATTTCAGCAGGATTTTTTTTCAGTGGGAATGCGGGGGAATGCAGTTCTGACACCTCCAGCACTGAATGTGCCAAGGGATGCTGGAGGGTCTATTGATAATGGCTGATGGGTGATCTATAGTTGCTGGAGGGGATCTAATATTGCTAGGGGGGTCTTATGTTACTGGAGGGGATCTAATATTGCTAGGGGGGTCTTATGTTACTGGAGGGATCTACTGTTGAGGGAGGGGTCTATTGTTCCTGTCTGCTGGAGGGTCTATTGATGCTGGCTGTTGGGAGTCCATTGTTGCTGGGGGGGGGGGGTCTATTGTTGCTAGCTACAGGGGGATATATTTTACTGTTTTTCTTGTTATCAAATTCTTTACACATTACTTAGCACCATAAAATACTTGGTTCTGTGCTCTCTAAAAGGGGTGGTGCTGGGAGGGGGGTTGGGGGTGGAACCAAGGGATGATGCTCGGGGGTGGGTAGAGGACAGAGACAAAGGGTGGCTTGGAAGGGTGGAGTTCCTGCACCTGAGAAAAAAAGCCTTGAATTTCGCTAGACATTTTTAATATATTTAAATCTGAATCTTTCATTAAAAGAATCCCCGGTGATCCTGCCATGAAGGACCATGTGCAGGCACTTCCTGTTATAGGGTGATAACTGTCTCCCAGATCTTCTCTTGCACTGTCACCCTGTCACAGGCATCCTTGGTGGTGACTCCAAATGTCCATGTCGATGAACATTACACAGGAATGGTCCACCATTGTCACCATCAGGAAGCCAGGCCAGAGCAATCATGTGCAAGGGACACTATGTGTTAACACTGCCCTCACTAAAGATGGCCGCTGAGGTCATCTGGCGCAGCAAAGTCCAATTGGATGGCTGATCCACTAATGACGCCTATGGAGGCCTCAGAGGAACAAGAGTTCCTCACCTACCCCATCCTCTCTGCATAGCGGCTGCCGTAACAGCGCCACCTGTGCAGGAAGGCTTAACTACACCTGCCTACAGCCTGTATAGTATCAAGGTCAACACTACTTGGCAGAGACACCAATGATCTTTTCAGCTATCTGAAATGGTAGCGTTCTGACCAACACTGTAAGGGGGCATTCTTCACACTGGTCACCAATGTAAGGGGCATTTTCTCACTGACTCACCAAGGCATTGGTTTTAGCAGAGGTTCCATGACACCATTATTTCAAGGGTTCCTCTGGGATAAAAAGTTTAAGGAAAGCTGGGTTAACCTATCATTAAAGGGTCCCCTAGTGCAGAGGTCTCCAAACTTTCTAAACAAAGGGACAGTTTACTGTCCCTCAGACATCTGTGGGGGGGGGGGGGGGGGGGG
>BLSH010129786.1:1686731-1698193 GCA_018402905.1 Glandirana rugosa | reverse complement strand
TTGACCGTCTTACAGATGGATATAAAATAAAATATGAACATGTTCCCCGGAATCGGGGTAAGTGTGGACCCGCAAAACATCAAACTTTGGAGTTCGATGTTTTGCGACCTCCCCTTTTTTAGTTACTAAGAGATATAGCGTTTTCAGGCAGAAATACACGCGTTTTTTTCCGCGATTTTGCAGTGATTTTTACTGGGAGTTTTGCTGTGATTTTTACCGCGATTTTGTACAGGTCAAAAGGTCACCAATGTAAAAAGTAGAAAAACGCTGAATCAAGCTACAAAAATACTTCCAGAACTTGTTTGAGCTTCAGGCGTTTTCAGGCTTTTGGCTTCAGGCGTTTTTGAGTGGAGATGTGAACCATCTCCATAGAGAATCATTGATTTTTTCCCCTCCAGCGTTTTGTAGCTTGAGGTTTCAAACTACAAAACGCCCAGGTGTGAATGGGGCTAAGGCCCCTTGTACAAGTATAAAATAAAATATAGGTAGACATTCTGCCAGTTTCTTACATGAACTGAAAACTCTATGACAGCACAATGAGGGACAGCAAGAAGACCGGTCTATGGAGTGCCCACACTGCAACAGTTGAAAACCGACCATCACTCCAGGAAGAGCTGCTGTGGTCGGTCACAAGATGGTGACCTCAAGTTAGCAAAAAATCTGGTGTGAAAAAAAAAAAACCTTGAGGAATGTTGGGTTGATGGAAGGAATGGGTTGGGAGCTTTAGATATTGCATGGAGAAGGGCTTTGAATTATAAAAGTACCTCAAATAAGTAACCACTGAAACCGCTGCTCGTTTAAGCCAGGGGTAGGCAACCTGGGGCCCTCCAGCTGTTGCAGAACTACAAGTCCCATCATGTCTCTGGGAGTAGTTGTAACTGCCAGCCTTGCAATGCCTCATGGGAAATGTAGTTCCACAAGAGCTGGAGGGCTACTGGTTGCCTACCCCTGTTTTAAGCTATCTGCAAGGAAGGATCAATCCCACTGATCACAAACGTAGGGAACATTCATTCCACTGACCCCCACCTTAATGTACCATGAGCTGTAGATATAATTACTGGCAGGGGTTCTCCGAGATGGAAAAGTTATTTCAAAGGTTCTTCCATGTTAAAAAGTTTGAGAAATACAGTTCTAGAATGTAGGACAACAAAAGTAGTATTTTTTTTTGTAACAAACTGAACTACTGCTGGTTTGACTTTTATATGTATCCCATTTGTAGACTTGTAAGCATAGAAACATAGAAACATAGAAAAGTGACGGCAGAAAAAGACTGAGTAGTCCATCGAGTCTGCCCCTTTTTTTTTTATTTTTTTATTTTTTTACATTAATCTTGTTGTCTGACTATGGATTTATGTTTATCCCAAGCATGTTTAAAGCCATTTACTGTTGACTGTCTCACAACCTCTGTTGGTAGTTTATTCCAATCATCAACCACCCTTTCAGTAAAATAATACTTTCTAAGATTAGTTTTGAACTTCCCCCCAGTTAGTTTGAGGTCATGTCCCCTCATTAATGAATATTAATAAACCATTGAACAAGAAAATATAGGTAGACATGAACTCTAGCAATGATGACAGAATGATGGGCAGCAAAAAAGACCGCTCCATGGCACGTCTACGCTGCAGCAGTTTTAAACCGGTCATCACTCCCGGAAGAGGCGCTGCGGTGGGTCACAAGATGGTGGACTCAAAAATCTGCCTTGGAAAAAAGAAGTCTAGAGGACTGTTGGCTTGATGGAAAGAATGAGTTGGGAGCTTTAGATTTTGACCAGGGATGGGCTTTAAACTAAAATATCTCAGATCAGTAAGCACTGAAACCACTGATCTTTTTAGCTATCTGCAAGGAAGGATTTGTCCCATTGACCGCAAATGTAAGGAACATTTGTCCCACTGACCCCCAACTTAATGTACCAGGAGCTGTAGATATACAGTAGTAATTATTGGCAGGGGTTCCCTGGGATAGGAACATTATTTTAAGATTTCCATAATGGAGTTGTAAAGTCTCAAGGTTTTTCACGTTAATGCATTCTATTAAATAAATAGTAGTATATACCGCGCTAAAGTGCCTCAAAATTCACCAATATTAGCAGCGACAAACCATGCGATATAAACACAGAACACATAGAAAACAAACCAAAATGTCGGGCTTAATCAATACAATAATAATAATGAATAATCAAAAATGTGAATTGAACTCATGCAGTGAAAAAAATGAAAATGAAAAATACATAATGAAAAATGAAAAATAAAAATGTAAAAGAGAAAAGTTCTAAAAATATGAATGAAAGACCACAATTAGATCCAAAGGGGAATCCAACACAATGTTTGAGTCTGTAGGGTGAAGAAAAGACAAGAGAGGCCTTGTGCCGTACCATTAAAAAGTTTAATAATTAAAGTAGATAAAATCCATATACTCACAAACGGAGCTGAAGTTAAAACCTTTTGGAATACAACAAATCCAATGGGGACGATGGTAGAGCCTCAGCAGAGGGCTCTGATGAAGAGAGTTCGCCCTGGAAACGCGTCAGCCTTGTCCTATGGTGAACGTCCAGGCCCTCTGCTGAGGCTCTACCATCGTCCCCATTGGATTTATTGTTGTATTCCAAAAGGTTTTAACTTCAGCTCCGTTTGTGAGTATATGGATTTTATCTACTTTAATTATTAACCACTTCAGCCCCGGAAAAATTTCCCACTTTAGGACCAGAGCACTTTTTGCGATTCGGCACTGCGTCGCTTTAACTGACAATTGCGCGGTCGTGCGACGTTGTACCAAAACAAAATTTGCGTCCTTTTTTTCCCACAAATAGAGCTTTCTTTTGGTGGTATTTGATCACCTCTGCGCCATTTCTTATCGCCGCTATAAACAAAAGAAGAGCGACCATTTTGCAAAAAAACCCAAATTTCTTACTTTTTGCTAAAATTCAAATCCAAAAAAAAATATAAAAAAACATTTTTTTTCACCGTTTTTGGCCGATTTATATTCTTCCTCATATTTGCGATAAAAAAAATTGCAATCAGCGTTTATTGATTGGTTTGCGCAAAAGTGGCCGCGTTTACGGATGGTGAGAATTAATTTCTGGGGTTTTTTTTTATTTTTTACTAGTAATGGCGGCGATCTGCGATTTTTAGCGGTAATGCGATATTGGGGGGGACATGTCGGAACACTTTGACACTTTTTTGGGACCAATGACATTTATTCAGCGATCAGAAATTTAAATGTCCACTGATTACTGTATAAATGTTATTGGCAGTGAAGGGGTTAACCTGGGGGGGAGCTAGGGGTTAACTATGTTCCCTGGGTGTGTTCTTACTGTGGGGGGTTGGGCTAACATGGGCATGAGAGATCTAACTGATCCCAGTGACAGGGATCAGTAGATCTCTCATGCCCCACTGACAGAGCAGGGAACCGCCGTGTTTACATCGGCGGTTCCCCGTTCTTTCCCTGTAGCCGCTCATCGCGGCTCGCCGGCGGACATCGGGTCCGTCCGAGCCGCGGGCACACTCCCCAGGAGTGCGGCGCGCCCCCCCCCTGGTGGCCAAATGCGAATCGCCGCTTATTTACGGCGATTCGCGCAGGGCTCCCCGACTGCCGCCGTGAAAAGACGGCGCGCGGTGGGGAACCTGTTAAACTTTTTAATGGCACGGCACAAGGTCAGCAAGACCTGTATGTGCGATCTACCATTATTCTAGTGTGGCTATCATCGAATGAGGAGCCCCTGCTGTACCACTATCTTTGGTTTGAGGTCCCTTGAGCGCAGGAGTGCATTGGTTTGGTGAGTCTGTAGGGTTCCACCACCAAGAAGCATGCAAATCCTCCAGTGATAACCACTCTGTAAGTAAAAACGTACCGGATAATGTGGACCTTCTATCACTGGCAAGCTCACAAATGCATGCATATATAACCCTCTGCGGGGTAATAGGGATCCACTGCATCTCAGGGGTCAACTGAGGATCGGGAGAGTCATCAAGGATGTCCAGTTCAATTAAAGCGGCCGAATGCCACGGAAAATGTATAAAAAGAAAAAGGGGCTCTGATAGTGTAATAACGTCTAAATAGTTTATTATTGATAAAATACCAAGATGGGTACTCACAAACATAGATAAAATCCAAGTAGGTATATAAAAAACGTTTGCCGGCAAACACAAATCCGAGTCACCTGTATTTCCTGGGTCACACGAGGTGTCATGGCATCAACACGTAGCTCCGCCCGACATGTTTCGTCATACATGACGTCTTCCTGGAGCACTCTATGCATTAAGGTAAAAATCCTTCTGTGCTGCAGCTGCCCCCAGAGCCCCTCTAATACTTTCCTGAACCCAGGCTTTCCAACGTTGAGGTCGAGCCCAGAAGCTCCAGCCGCTGTCTTGGGTCCTCGTTGGATAGATTGGTAGCAGCAGGAGGCATTGGCAAATCCAGCGACACTGGAGCCAAGTTCTGCTGTCTGTCGGGACGTGCGCCTGTACGGGTGCCCCCATGGAAAGCGGCACTCCAAGGGGGCACCCGAGGAAGAAGAAGGGCCAGGAGCGCTGATGAGGGACCCCAGAAAAGGAGGTTCGGGGCCGCTCTGTGCAAAACACTTACACAGAGCAGGTAAGTATGACATGTTTGTTATTTATATAAACAAAAGACGAACCTTTACAATCACTTTGGTATTAAAAAGTTTGGGGAAGGCTGTTTTAGAATGTCAGCCAACAAAAGAAGAAACTTTGTTTTTTTGTAACAAACTGAACTACCGCTGCTTGGACTTTTATATGTATCCCATTTGTAGACTCGTTCCTATTGACAAATATCAATAAACCACTGAACGAAAAATTATAGGTAGACACTCTACTAGACAGCTTTATAGAATATTCGGAAATTTCCAACACAGCCCTGTCTTTGAAGAATAACAGATGTTTAAAACTTTGTTTTACATTGTTTTATAGGTTCTTAAAAACAAAATGGAGCCGTAAAGCCGAGTATTAATATCCCCCTTAGCAGAGAACTGGTTATGTCAAAATAAACTTTGAGCAGATGCTTTCCGAATCTCGCGTAAAACTGTGACTTTGTTTTGTGAAACCCATAAAGCAAACAATGTCCTCTCTCTACGAGCCCCAAAGATGGAGTGCGATGCCCGGCCCGGCTGTAGCTTTGATGTATCTCCATACGGCTGTGCGCATGAATCCTGAATAAAAGTGACCGTTTTTCAAATCTGTATTGTCAGAGACATTTCCTGTCCAATAACATCGCCCATAAAACCATACAAGTGTAATGGCTGTTTCAGCTGCCGTTAAGAAAAAAAGTGCATAAAACAGCAACACATTAGGTGCCGGGGAAGTGACATTCCGGCTGATGAAGATTTATGGCGCGTGTCTTCTTCTACACCTCCGAATATATCGCACCGTCAGAAGTATGGACAACGTTTTCTACCTGCTGGTGTTATAATTAAAGATGTAAACGCTAACCGGATGGACTTTTCTAAATAACTGTGTATCATAAATAGTCAAGATGGGAGCCAAAGCTCCTATAGGGACACCCAGGGCTGGCCCAAGACATTGTGCTGCCTGGGTCCAAGGATGAAATGCTGCCCCCCCTCCAAAAAAAAAAAAATCACGCCCACCAAATGACCCCCACATCCATTATTTTATATCATGATAAGTAAAACTAAAATACAATTTATCAGGAAGTCAGATTTACATGCAACAGCACCTTGTCTATATGCAAAATGATATGACGTACCATTATGTCCAATTCCAAGGGGCGGGCTAGGGTAGTATATAGACAGGCTGGAATAGTATATAGGCAGGCTAGGGTAGTATATAGATAGACTAGGGTAATATATAGGCAGGCTAGGGTAGTATATAGACAGGCTGGAATAGTATATAGGCAGGCTAGGGTAGTATATAGATAGACTAGGGTAATATATAGGCAGGCTAGGGTAGTATATAGACAGGCTAGGGCAGTATAGGTTCAGGGTGGGGTAGTATATAGACAGGCTAGGGGAGTATATAGACAGGCTAGGGTAATATATAGGCAGGCTAGGGTAGTATAACGACAGGCTAGGGCAGTATAGGTTCAGGGTGGGGTAGTATATAGACAGGCTAGGGGAGTATATAGACAGGCTAGGGTAATATATAGGCAGGCTAGGGTAGTATATGGACAGGCTAGGGCAGTATAGGTTCAGGGTGGGGTAGTATATAGACAGGCTAGGGTAGTATATAGGCAGGCTAGGGTAGTATGGGGGCAGGCTAGGGTAGTATATAGACAGGCAAGGGTAGTATATAGACAGACTAGGGCAGTATAGGGGCAGGCGGAGCAGCCCAGGGGGCAGTTGTCATCTTGACACACAAAACTTCTGGAAAAAATCCTGGTCGTCAATTTGCTGGGTAAATGGGGGAGGCGGCCGTGGTTCAATTTTCTGCTCCTCTGAAAGTGCTACCTGGGTCCAATGGACCCACTGGGACCCATGGTAGGGCCAGCCCTGGGGACACCCATCCCCAAACAAAACAAAAACTAAGAGAGATGTGGGGTCAATAAGACTTCCCTCCACCACATCTCTCCTCCAGGCTGGAAAGACCGAGATAAAAAAAGACGCAGAGTCCCCGGCATTGTTTACTTCCGCCGGCCCGGACGTGAAGTCATAACGTCGCGCCCGGGCCTCCAAGGATCATAGAGGTGATTGGGGGCCATATGGTCCCCAGAAATCTCAATGCTCAACATCCGTTTCATTCGAAATCAGCGAGCCAATTTGATAAACACGCTTACCTCTTGAGGGATATGTGGAAGAAATGCCCACATCCCTAAATGTAATTCTAACAGAAAAAAAAGTCTAATTGGGACTTTCTAGGGCATTAATTCCACAAAAAGATCAAATCAAGTAAAAATATATTTTATTGACAAAGAATTAAAAGGGTACATAGACTCAAAAGACATATAGTGCATTGGTTGTGTCATAAATACATATATCCAAAAAGGACCACTTATCGCAAAACACACTCCTGTATAAGTTGAACAGAGTGCTACCCAGCGCGTTTCGAGGCCATTTGTTGTTCCTCTTCATCAGGGGAAAAGTGGTAATCAAATAGTTATTATCTATAGTAAGCAAAAGAAAAAATATAAATATAGGCATACAATAAAAAGAATATATACATCATTTCAAAAGTATGAAATCTAAGCACGCCGCGGCTATCAACGGTTTGAGAAGTATCAGTAGTGAAAAAAATCTACTTTATAGGCTTAAAAAACAGGAGACAAATACTGCTGTGGCAAACCTCGGACCGTCCACAGGGGTTGGAGACCACCCTCAGGTCCACATACCCCACCACGAGGGGGGAAGGGGGGGGCCCAGGTCGACCAACTGCCAATCATGAAATCCCAATGCACCCCTGATATTGTGAATCTAGTAAATGCAAATATAGATGTAAACAGGGGTTTATGTAGATATATGTAGTGTCCAACCTTCCCCTAATAGTACCCAAGAAGACCCCTCAATCGGCGATCCGGGAGAAGCACCGGAGGGTGCCCTCTACCGCCGCCTGTAAGAACGATCAAGTGCCTGAGCAGCCTCTATGATTGCTCTTATGCTGCAGGGAATCATCGGCTGTAATGTAATGTATATGTCTATTTTATCCAATTTCCTTGAGAATTGCTGTGATCTACTGGCCTCCTGGACCGGTATTAATTTTCCTTGATGACTTCTCTGCCTGGCTACCCTTCGTTTTCTCTTCTGAAATTCCCACAGTCATTCTCAGCGACTTCAACATCCCTGTTAACACGAATGCTCCTGCTACTTCTAAACCTCTTAAGGCCCATACACACGGTCCGATTGTTGGCCAACAACGGTTGTCCAACAGCTTGTTGACCAATACACCGACCGTTAGTACGCACGATTCTACAGCCAATTTCCAATTGTCGTCCAACATAAGTTGTTGACGAGACTAGAAAACTTGTGTTGGCCAACAAGGCGTTGGCTGATTGTTGGCTCGTGTGTACAGAAGTTGGCCCAACAAAAAGTTGGAAGTCCAAACACGCATGCTCGGAATCAAGGAGGTGTTCGGTCGTGTAACCTGTGTTCCTAATTCACAAATCACATTCACCTGAACTTCCTCGTTATACACTCGTAACACGTCACTACGTTCGGCTTTCTTGGCCGATTACTTGACTCATGTCAGTTAGCTAGACAAAACCGCCGTCAATTTGGACAAAAGTTGGACGTTCGGTTGGCCAACAACCTGCCCGTCTGTACGAGGCTTTAGTCGGTGGTAAATATAAGATTATTATTCAAAAATATTGCAGAGACCACTCATCACAACGGATGGTCTTTGAAATATTTTTGTATTATTAAAAAAATGTTATATACTAAAAAAAAAATAGTTTCCTACAAAACAAAGCAAACTAGAAAGTCCAAACTTCAAAACTAGAATAATAATTAAAAAATAGTTTACAAAAATGAGGATGTTACCCGTATATAGATTTCTTTATATAAGATTATTATTCAAAAATATTGCAAAGACAACTCATCACAATGGATGGTCTTTGCAGTATTTTTTTTTTTGTATTATTAAAAAAAACTCAGGGCATTACCTATAAGTAACTATTGCAAATTATTACAAACTATTGCAAAGTAGACATGTGCATGGCCAAAAAATTTGTTTTTTTTTCATTTTCATTCTGTTCGTTGCTTTATTTTTTCGGAAATTTGAAAATTTCAGTAATCGGAAATTCGGAATTCAAAATTCGGAAATTCGCAAATTCGGTAGTCCAAAGTTCAAAAATGCTGAAAGTCGATATCCGGAAATTTGGAAGTAAAAAAATCAGAAAATTTGAAAAGTTGGAAATAAGAAAGAAAATTTGAAATAATAACTAACTAATAAATAACTATTAAATTATAGGTATTGGAATTTCCTTTCAAATTTGGCTGTTAATGAAAGTAAATACAAAATTTATCACTGACAGCCAAATTTTAAAGGAAATTCCAATACCTATAATTTATTAGTTAGTATAATATTTAAGTTATCATTAGTTATTTCAGATTTTCAAATTATTGGGTTTTCGAATAATTGGATTTGCGAGCTTCCGAATTTTAGAATCTCGGATTTTCGGCATGTCCGATTTCTGAATTTCTGGATTATCCGGCAGATGGTGATAAGGTCCTCGGATACCCAAGTTAGACTGGGGAAAGGAAACCGTGTCAGTCAGCCTAGGTTCTCCTGGTACCAAAGAGAGGTCCAACGCCGGGTTGCTCTGGAATGGGGCCTGGATTATCCCTACATCCCACCGCTTGTCATGGATCTTGTTGAAAACTCAAGAGAGGAGTGGGAGGATGACATGATATGGGATTCCGGCTTTTTGGATTTTCGAGTTACCGAATTTTCGAATTCGAAATAACAAAAATTCGGAAAAATTCAAATTCGTCCGAATTAACGAATTTCGAAAAATTTGTTTAAAAACGATTTCGCAACTACACTAATTGCACATGCCTATTGCAAAGGTTAATCACCATGATGATTGGTCCTTGCAATAGTTTTGTATATTAAAGCATTGTACTGATGCTACATTTTCTGGAAGTGCTGCGATCAGGAAAATGCAACATTGCGGCTACAAGATTAAGCTGACGCTCATAGGAAATACACATATTAGACACATTACAGGGGTAATTTGTGACATTCACACAACAGAATAGCCTACCTTCATATCTACAAAACAGAAGCAAGCAAGAATCTACAATAACATTTGCTAAAATCCATAAAAATATCCAATTTACCTGGAAGGGATTTTTTTTTTTAAATAACCGGAGCCTTTAGTCACACAATTACGGCCAGCAGCACACAAAACCAATAAACAATAAATAAAATATTAAAATCTGGCTGTGTTTATTTATTTTTTTTGTTAATTTGTTCTTTTTTCATCTGTAATAAAATTGCCCAGAAATGATTATATAACGGCGAGGTGCTTTGAATACAATCGAGTTTCTCTGATTCATTTACAATAGAAGTACAATTTGTCACAAGTGCTAATTAAAAGTTTTCTGCTGCGTAGTTTTAAGTTTATTTCAACACATAGTTGTATATAATTGGGTGTCCTATGACAAAAAGAAGAAGTTTTATGCAAGACCATGGATATGCGAGTCATGTGACCATACATTGTAATTACATAAATAACATTAGAAGCCAAACTCCAGGCAAGCAGCTGAATACACAGTTAAAGTAAACACGCGCACTGCATATATACACATTTATATATATACCGTATCTGCACTGCATGCCGTGGATCCTCTTGCTGTCTCACATATACTGTAGTAATGTATGACACACCCGGAAGTGTCAGATACCTGCAGCAGCCAGAAAGTCACTCTCACCCCTTCTTCTGATTTTCTGGGATTAGGGGTTACCCCTGTGTGGCCTCCAGCATTTCCGGGTTTCACCCAGAAAGCTGGCACTGCAACCAATCAGGAGATAGGCAGCTCTTATGATTGGTGCCACATTTAATTGCAAATCAAAAGTGCGGCTTCAGTGATTTTAAGTCCCCCCCCCCCCCCAATCCAAGAGATATCTAGTGACTCCACATGCCCTCCTGTTCCATGTTTCTTCTAGTGCCTCCAGTGCACCCAGTGACTCCACATGTTCTCCTAGTCCACGTGAGTCCTAGTGACTCCATTGTGCCAGTGACGCCAAGTGTCCTCTATTTTCCATGTGTCATCTATTGCCTCCAGTGCACTTAGTGACTCCATGTGCCCTCCTAGTCTACATGACTTCTAGTGACTCCATGTGTCCTCCTAGTCCACGTGACTTCTAGTGACTTCAAGTGCCCTCCTGTTCCATGTTTCATCTATTGCCTCCAGTGCACTTAGTGACTCCATGTGTCCCCCTAGTCCACGTGATTTCTAGTGACTCCATTGTGCCAGTGACTCCAAGTGCCCTCCTGTTCCATGTGTCATCTAGTGACTCCAAGTGCCCTCCTAGTCCACGGGACTTCTTGTGACTCCATTGTGCCAGTGACTCCAAGTGCTCTCCTGTTCCATGTGTCATCTAGTGACTCCAAGTGCCCTCCTGTTCCATGTTTCATCTATTGCCTCCAGTGCACTTAGTGACTCCATGTGTCCTCCTAGTCCATGTGACTTCTAGTGACTCCATTGTGCCAGTGACTCCAAGTGCCCTCCTGTTCCATGTGTCATCTTGTGACTCCAAGTGCCCTCCTGTTCCATGTTTCATCTATTGCCTGCAGTGCACTTAGTGACTCCATGTGTCCTCCTAGTCCACGTGATTTCTAGTGACTCCATTGTGCCAGTGACTCCAAGTGCCCTCCTGTTCCATGTGTCATCTAGTGACTCCAAGTGCCCTCCTAGTCCACGTGACTTCTAGTGACTCCATTGTGCCAGTGACTCCAAGTGCCCTCCTGTTCCATGTTTCATCTATTGCCTCCAGTGCACTTAGTGATTCTATGTGTCCTCCTAGTCCATTGTACCTTGTCCTCCCGTGAACCTC